>JANAVB010002999.1:863728-1153728 GCA_029216955.1 Iris pallida
CCTGCCTTCGTCCAGGCCGCCGCTCCAGAGGGACATACAGCCTACGGGAGTGGATATGCAGCTTATGGCGGTCCTGCCTTCGCCCAAGCCGCCGCTCCAGAGGGACATGCAGCCTACGGGGAGTGGATATGCAGTGCGGTCCTGCCTTGGCCCAGGCTGCCGCTCCAGAGGGACATGCAGCCTACGGGAGTGAATATGCAGCTTATGGCGGTCCTGCCTTCGTCCAGGCCGCCGCTCCAGAGGGACATGCAGCCTACGGGAGTGGATATGCAGCTTATGGCAGTCCTGCCTTCTCCCAGGTCGCTGCTCCAGAGGGACATGCAGCCTACAGGAGTGGATATGCAGCTTATGGCGGTCCTGCTTTCGCCCAGGCCGACGCTCCAGAGGGGCATGCACAGTGACGGTGACTATAGTCCCATATTTTTTAAGCTGCTTCTATTTTTATTTTTTTATCCCTCTGGAGCGGCGGCCTGGGCAAGACAGGACCGCCATAAGCTGCATATCCACTCCCTTAGGCTGCATGTCCCTCTAGAACGGCGGCCTGGAAGAAGGCAGGACCGTCAGAAGCTGCATATCCACTCCCGTAGGCTGCATGTCCCTTTGGAGCGACGGCCTGGGCGAAGGCAGGACCGCCATAAGCTACATATCCACTCCCGTAGGCTCCATGTCCCTCTGGAGCGGCAGCCTGGACGAAGGCAGGACTGCCATAAGCTGCATATCCACTCCCGTAGGCTGCATGTCGCGACGGCCTGGGAGAAGGCAGGACCGTCAGAAGCTGCATATCCACTCCCGTAGGCTGCATGTCCCTCTGGAGCGGCGGCCTGGGCGAAGGCAGGACCGCTATAAGCTGCATATCCACTCCCGTAGGCTGCATGTCCCTCTAGAGCGACGGCCTGGGAGAAGGCAGGACCGTCAGAAGCTGATCCACTTCCGTAGGCTGCATGTCCCTCTGGAGCGGCGGCCTGGGCGAAGGCAGGACCGCCATAAGCTGCATATCCACTCCCGTAGGCTGCATGTCCCTCTGGAGCGGCGGCCTGGACGAAGACAGGACCGCCATAAGCTGCATATCCACTCCCGTAGGAGCCATCCTCCGGAGCGACATAAGCTGCATATATGGAAGGTCTGTAATCAGCAGGGAGTGCCCATTTGGGCTTCACTAGTGTTCCTCTAAGGAGATGCCATTCCTCATGGATGACCTGGTCGAGGTCGTCAACAAGAGCGAATGTAATAAATGTTGTGCGACGCGACGCGACGCTCCAGTTGTCTGGTCGCGTACTAATGTAACGTCGAGCAATGTCCGGAACATCTGGAAATAGTCTGATAGATCATTCTCCGTGACCAGCGGAGATGGACCTGCACAACTAGTTTATTTGTAATGCAATTCTCGTTCCTTTTAAGTATTTCCTTGGATATTGCCCTCCTGGTTCTCAGCTGCACGTATAAAAAAAATCTCACACATCAAAGAAAGAAAGCAAGCATTTAATTTCTTAAAAGAAGAAAAAAAAACTGCACACTTCCTAAATCCAAATTAACATGAAGAGTTACATAATCAGTTACCAACCAACTACTTAGCTAAAAGTTGAAATCATCAACATATATCATGAGTATAATATTCTTGCTATGGAAGCCAATTCCATGAAGAGAGACTTCTGCCTATATTCCCAGAGATCCAAAGACAATGTTACATAGAGATTTTTCTCCCTGAGTCTGGAAGTGATTCAAGCAGCAGGTAAACGTGTCATGTACATGTTAATTTGGATAAGCATAATAGAAAACTGCCTAGCACAGACTATCACTTGTATTGACGCAAAATGATAGACGTAATTGGGAATAAATCACGAGTTATATTATAGCTTACGGTATGATTCTTCGCTGAAACAACATAATCAGTGCTCAAGGGATAACCTCCCATGAAACTTTTTATAAGAAGTGGTGAGGCATGACAAGACCCGAAAGGCAATCCATATGGGTCCACAATTAACAATATGAGATTCAGCAGAAGTCTAATTATCGAGCAATGATTATACTAATCTAGTAAGGAATAACCCTAGCCATCTAAGAAATTTAACAATTGAAATCAAGAAATAAAAGTTGCAAATTTACAAAAGTCTGAAGTCGATCAAAACAATTGAGAAGACGCCCAATTCTTGTTCCAATGCATTGTTCCAGAAACCGAAGTTCAACCCAATCAGACTGGAATCTAACACTTTGATTCAAAGTCGTTGTGTCTTGATCCATTTTGAATGCATCTTGAGAGTAATACTTGATGGTCGTCTTCTAGATGATTGATGGTGTAAATGTTGAAAAGATGGATATGTTTGGTCTGGAGGTAAAATAAGGAGAGAGGGTGATTCTCAAATGTGCAGGGCTGCAACGCATGCTCTGGCCTGCAATCGGCAGTGGCAAGAAGAAGCAACACAAATACAGGTGCGTTCTGCAGGCAGGACAATATGAGGAAGGTGTTGGGCGCCATGCTTTTGCATCTGCAGGAAGGCATAGAAGAGGTGAAGAGGGATCCTGCAGTCAGACATGCAGAAGGGGGCAGCAGAGGGACTGGTTTCCTGGTTGTACTGCAGGCACAATAGCAGCACTTGTAACAACAGCAAAAATATCAGGAGAAGATGTTTGGGGTGTCGGGGGTCAAGGTTTGTGGAAATAATAAAGAAGATGAGGAAGAATTATCTAAGAATAGGCAGCCCTACATGACTCATAGATAATTTATTCAATTCCTCATGATTAACTGGAATAAAGAACTGCAGTCCAGTTCTTTATATAGGTCCTACGATGCACGGACACTGCAAAACACATACAAAGTCTCGGACATGCCACGGATACTGCAAAATATACTAGGACATGCCAAAATAGGTTCCAGATTCGTGTCACTTTGTCCTAACTGTGAGGTGTCGTTGTGTCCATGCAACATAGTATAGGCCTCATAAATCTTAGCCACCAAGTAAGTAATCCTTAACAAATATTATCAATCATAAAGCTAACAACAAATCAAATTCTAAGTCATCTCCATAAGAGATTTGTTAACGTCCCTGCCACTCGTACCAGAACTGTAAAGTGTTGGTGAGGGTCGAGAGTTAATATAATATTGTTCAACATGCCCCTGCTAGTTGAAGGCTGATTTCTGGACCGAGAGCTGGATCCACGCAAAAGTAATTTTTCTTTTTTTATAGACCACTTGAAACTAATGTGTCATACGATATTCGAACCTGGCTCCGATACTGTTGAGAGTAAATAAGGGACTTTAGTCCCACATCGGTTAGATGTAATATGAAGAGGGGTTGGACCCTCTATAAGTAGTAGGCAGTAGCCCTCAATAATATCATCTGAGAAATTAGACTCATTTCCACTTGGTACCAGAGCCATAACTCTCTCTCTCTCTCTCCACACAAAAAAAAAAAAATTTAGCCGAATCCCCCCACCCGACCCCCCCCCCCCCCCCCCCCCCCCGGGAGCAGTACCCCCCCCGGAGTAGCAGCGCCCCCCCCCCCCCCGACCCCCCCCCCCGGAGCAGTACCGCCCCCCCCCCCGACCCCCCCCCCCCGGAGCAGCAGCGCGCCCCCCCCCCCCTTCCCCCCCCCCGACCAGCACCCTTCCCCCCCTCCCGCAACCCGCCAGCACCCTCCCCCCCCCCTCCTAACCCTCGCCTCTCTTGCAATGGAAACCCTAACCCTAGCTCTAACAGCCCCATCCAAACCCTAATCCTAACCCTAGCCGTCAAAAAAAAAAAAAAAACAGATTTCCTTCTCTTTAGAAGATCTCTGTAGTTGCCTCGAGAATCAGTACCTTCTTTTTAGAAGCCCTAATACGAATACGAAATCTCTTTAGATTTTCGTATCTCAGAAACGTTGTCTTTACAATCGTTTCTGCACTGCTGGTATACCTCTGGTTTGTCTCATGCAAGGAGGCACAACTACGTTGGTTATCCTTGAGCCGTCCGAACGCGTTATCATGACGCGGTTCTAGTTGGTCGTATAAACTACGACATATCAGTAAGGTATCTCGTTTTGTTGTTTCCCCCCGGTAGCTGACTAAGACGAAGACGACTCACAAGAAGACGACTCAGGAAACAACAACACCTCACTGATTGCAGTTAAAGAAGTCATGGATTCCATCTATGGGAAGTTGACAGCAGAAGAAATGAAGGCCCTGGTCGAGGATCTCCTGACCAAGAGATTACCGGAGGCAACCCCGCGCGTGACCCATACTGTTGTGGATCCGTCACCGTACAAAATGGGGAAGTTGGACAAGCTGGAGACGAAGTTGGAAGGCACGACCAACTACTTGAAATGGTCGCGGCAGACGATGCGGACGCTGAAGGGACGTGGCTTGGTTGGTTATGTAGACCCCTGTCGATCACTCCTCGAAGGAGTTTGTTGTATGGGACATTGTCAACAATGTCGTGGCTGGTTGGTTGACAGCCTCTTTGACCGACCAAGTGTCGGGTAACGTTGAAGCAATGGAGGGAGCTGCTGATATCTGGAGAACATTGAAAGACATGTACTCCGGTTCGGGTAACCCCATGCGAGTCTTCCAACTGCAGGATGAGCTCGATCGGGTAATCCAAGACGATCGTACCATCTCTGAGTACGCTGCCTTGTTGAAGAAGTACTGGTCTGATCTTGAGCATTATGATCCTCTTGGCATGGAGGATGCTCAGGTTGAACCGGCTTTTGCAAAACATTTCCAGAAATTTCTGGATTATATCTCGCGGCAACGGATGATGAAGTTTTTGAAGGGGCTCAACCCTGCATTTGAGCAACGGAGGAATGTACTTCTCGCACAACCGCAGCTGCCGACATTAGAAGACGCCATAGCTGCCATGGCACAAGAAGAAGCACGGTTGAAGCTGATGCCTACCAAGGGTATCTCCCAGGGGGAGCAGGCTGGAGTTGACACATCTGCTCTTGCCACTTTCACACAGCCTCCTTCTACGGGAGGCGTTTGCCACAACTGTGGTGACACAGGACATTACATCCGCTTTTGCCCAAAACCGACACGGACACCCTCGAATGGTCGGGGCCGTGGTCGCGGTGGACGACGAGGTGGTCGAGGCAGCTACAGTGGTGGAAGGGACACTTACTCTGGAGGCAACAAGGCGCATCTGGCGGATGAAGATGGGGACAATCAGCTGGCGGACATCACTCCATTTGAGAGAGAAGTTCTCGAGAAGATGCGCGGCTCAAAGCTTGGTTCTGGTGAACGACAAGTCATTCCTGGGGCGTCGTCCACTACAGGAGATTACTGCACTTACTTCTCCCAAACCAGTGCCGGTATACCTCCACGTGCTCTTGCATCTGTCTCTCAGCCAGCTTGGATTATGGACTCTGGGACATCTTGCCATGTCACGGGGTCCCGGGGTGAGTTCCGGGAATACTCTACTCTAACGCCGCCAGAAAGCATTCAGACTGCTGATGGTACCTCCAGGCCTGTTACGGGTAAAGGCACTGTTGATTGCACTCCTTCCATCACTCTATCTAATGTTTTACATGCTCCTTCCTTTCCTGTCAATCTTATATCCATTAGCGCCATTATCCTTGATCTAAACTGTATTGTTTCCTTTGATATTCCTAAAGTAACTTTTCAGGAGAAGGGAACGGAAAGACGACTAGGCACTGGCACATGGCATAAGGGTCTATGGTACTTGGACAGAAACGGTCTGGATAGAGCACTGGCATCTTTGGTTGTAGACGCACAACCGGAAGTCCGAAGTCGAAGTGTCGAAGCCGAGCTGCTCCTCCACCATCAGCGTGTAGGACATTCTTCTTTTCCCGTTATTAGTCGACTGTATCCGTCCTTATATCAAAAAACAAATAAAGAGTTGTTAGTTTGTGATGCTTGTGAGTTGGGAAAACATACCAGAAGCTCCTATGTGAGTTCTGGACATCGATGTTCTGCTACTTTTGATATGATTCATTCCGATGCGTGGGGCCCTTGTCCTACAAACGGTGTTAACGGTTATAGATGGTTTGTTACTTTTATTGACTGCTCTACCCGCGCAACGTGGGTCTACCTGCTGAAGAATAAAAGTGATGTTTTTGAGGCATTTCAAAACCTCCATCAACGGGTAAAGACACAGTATAATGCTCGTATTAAGTGTTTCCGGTCGGATAATGGGACGGAATATACCCATAAGAGGTTTGCTGCGTATTTATCCTCTCATGGTATACTGCATCAAACCTCTTGTGCATATACACCGGCTCAAATGGTGTTGCCGAACGAAAGAATAGGCACCTGCTGGAGGTAGCTCGAACAATGATGCTGGCTATGAATGTCCCTAAATTTTTGTGGGGGCAGGCTGTCTTGACAGCCTCTTATCTCATCAACAGGATGCCCTCTCAATTACTGAACTGGAAGACGCCTTTGAAAATGCTCACGAGGACAACTGCGTACACCGTTCCTCCGAAAGTATTTGGTTGCGTATGCTTCGTCCACGATAACAGGCCTGGCGTCGGTAAGCTGGATCCTCGAGCAGTTAAGTGTCTTTGTTGGGTACACCGGGACACAGAAGGGTTACGTATGCTGGAGCCCGGTTGAACGGAAGCTGTTTGTAAGCATGGACGTTACATTCAGAGAGCTGGAACCTTATTATGGCTCGGACGAAGGTTCTGCGTTTGGGAACACGCCTCACACAGCGGGTGTTGGACGTGAGGGGGAGGTAGTACGCCCAAACGTAGTTGTCGGATCGGTACCTTGTCCTGTCGTGACACACTGGAAGAAAGAGGGAGAAAGCATCAATGATACTGATACTGAGGATGACGAAGACAATACGTACATTACGCAGGGGGAGAAGTAGACAAGGGAAAAGGAGCTCCAAGTTTACAGAAGAAGACAGCAGAGGTCCAGTACTGTGCCGTGCCCTGTGCCTATAGTGCCAATTCCCTCGTCTACTCCTGTCCCGACTCCTGAAGATGTTACTCCCGCACCGGATCGCTCGGATTCGGAAGCGGATCTCTCCGATTCGGATAGTATGCTTTCCCCACCACCCATTGCTCCCTTAAGGAGGTCTTCTCGCATTAATGCGGGAAAGGCTCCTATTCGTTATAAAGATTATGAACATGATATCGCCAACTACCTATCTTATTCTAATATTTCTCCGACTTATCAAACATTCCTCACTTCGTTAGACTCCACTTCTTTACCTAAGAATTGGCAGGAAGCAAAGAAGGACCCAAGATGGAAAGCCGCAATGATGGAAGAACTTGGGACACTAGAGAAAAATAAGACATGGGAGCTGGTGCCATTACCTGAAGGAAAAAAAGTTGTGGGATGCAAATGGGTTTACACAGTGAAGGAGACACCATAAGGAAAAGTTGAACGATATAAGGCGAGACTGGTTGCAAAAGGCTATATCCAGACATATGGTATCGACTATGATGAGACTTTTGCCCCAGTAGCGAAGATGAGTACCGTAAGAACGCTGGTCTCCATTGCAGCAAACTATGGGTGGAAGCTACACCAGTTAGACGTAAAGAACGCATTTCTTCATGGAGACCTACAAGAAGAAGTATACATGGAGACTCCTCCGGGGTGCTACTCTGTGTCAGATTCAGGTGAAGGAACGTCACATGGAAAAGTGTGCAAACTGAAGAAGTCGCTGTACGGGCTGAAGCAATCTCCTCGAGCCTGGTTTGACAGATTCAGAAGGGCTGTTACTGGCATGGGGTACCATCAGACAAATGCAGATCATACTGTCTTCCTCCAGCATGCAAGGGGCCACATTACTATACTTGCTGTATATGTAGATGATATAGTAATCACAGGTGACGATGTAGTTGAGATCACTAAGCTGAAGACGAAACTTGCCAAAGAGTTTGAGGTGAAGGACCTGAGAGAGATGAGATACTTTTTGGGTATCGAGGTGTGTGATGGTGAACAAGGAATTGTTCTCTCACAAAGGAAATATGCACTAGATCTGCTGAAAGAGACAGGAATGCTGGGATGCCGAGCAGCAGTCACTCCAATTGACCAGAAGTGCAAGATGGGAGCAGAAGCAGGAAAGCCTGTTGATCGCGAAAGGTATCAAAGGCTAGTAGGCAGACTGATTTATCTAGGGCATACTCGCCATGATATCTCATTTGCAGTAAGTGTTGTAAGCCGCTATATGCATGATCCAAGAACGGGTCATATGGATGCAGTATTTCAGATTCTAAGATATCTGAAAGGGACGCCGGGAAAAGGACTGTGGTTCAAGAAGAATGGATGCACAGATGTTGTGGGATACTGCGATACAGACTGGACAAGCTGCATAGACGACAGAAGGTCTACCACAGGGTACTGTGTTTTTGTAGGAGGAAACCTGGTTTCATGGAGAAGCAAGAAACAGTCAGTGGTAGCACGGTCGACAGCTGAAGCAAAATACAGAGCAATGGCTCTAGGGGTATCAGAATTGCTATGGGTAAAGGCGCTGCTGACAGAGTTGAAGCTAGACAAGGGGACACCATTGCACCTTCTGACCGATAGTCAAGCTGCGATAAGTATAGCGAACAATCCGGTTCAGCACGACAGAACGAAGCACATCGAGATCGATCGATTCTTCATCAAGGAAAAGCTGGAACAAGGGATACTGAAGATTGACTATGTTCGCTCAGAAGAACAAGTGGCAGACTGTCTGACTAAGGGTCTTAGTTCATTGAGTCTGTCAAAGCTATGTAACAAGATGGGGATGATTAATATCTATCGCCCATCTTGAGGGGGAGTGTTGAGAGTAAATAAGGGACTTTAGTCCCACATCGGTTAGATGTAATATGAAGAGGGGTTGGACCCTCTATAAGTAGTAGGCAGTAGCCCTCAATAATATCATCTGAGAAATTAGACTCATTTCCACTGATACCATATTAATGTCCCTGACAATTGCATCAAAACCTATTGTTGGTGATGGTTGAGGGTTAATATTAACACTGCTCAACAAGAATAAACCAAACACACAGGTGCACCAAATAAACACATCGAAGTCAAATATCTTAAATGGGATCCATGTGGCAGAACTGATCCTCCATCATATAGTAGGCCAAAATCATTAATTAATCAAGCTACATGTGTCATATCCAAATTTGGAAAAAGAAATAATGTATAATCCCTTAATGTCCTAGAATTTCCTTAAGTAAAAGAATGGTCTGTATAACAAATGAATTATCATAGCACTGGACTAGCAATAAAGCATTAAAAGTTTTAAAACAACAAAGTTTGACAGGTATATATTGGATCACATAGATGGTCAATAATACAATCACTACAAGGATAATGGTTTTAGGCCACAAAATCTAGCACGACCAAAAAAAATTTAGTCACCCAAACTGAACTTTAGCGACTAGAAAATACTGTTGTCACCTAATGTCCTCCAGATTGACAAAATAAATTGTGAACTCTCTAGCGACCATTAATTACTTTAGGCCGACCAATAAGTTCTTCGCAAGAAAAATCTAAGACGACTACGAAAAATATTTATAGCCTAAAGTAGAGCGGGAATACTAATTTTTCACCAAATTTTTGGCGAGGATGAATAGTTTTTAGGCGACTATATATATTTTAGTTGCAATATATTTTTTTAAAAAAATTGCAACCAGCAAAAAAAGGAAAAAAAGTTGTTGCCAACAAAAGAAGCAAAATATTGCTGCCAAAAAAATATAAGATGTCAAAATATTATATTTTGCCGCCAACCAAAAAGCATAACTTGTGAAAATTTAGGTCCAAACCTAATCTGTGAAATTTCAGAGAAGAAGAAGACCAGCGGATCCTCCTTCGATCCCACAATCCTCAGTGCCATCGCTCGAATATTTTTGAGAGCGGTGTCGCCCAAATATTTTTGAGAGGGTCCGATGACTCGGATCAACACCGTTGCGTGCTCTTTTTCCCATAATGTCCTCATCGTGTCGTCGCTCCTTCTCCCTCACTTTTTCTCCTATTATCCAAATCAGCAACAAGAGGAGTATCTTTTATTCATGGTAACGATTTGGTTTTATAGGTTGTTTTTCAATGTTCTTTTTGGTTTTGTGAGTTGTTTTTTAATGTTCTTAATGCCCATTGATTTACTCTAATTCATGAATTATGATTGGTTAAATTTATGTTGGACGGGCACAGATGCGACACGACACAAGGACACAGACACAGCACCTACGGCCATTGTATTTTGGAATGTTCAATTGTGTACGTCAAGTGTTTGATACATTTCCTAAGGCATGACATGGCCACCTATGTATGTTCAGTACGCAAGCAATCCCATATCCTTTCGAGTGCTTTTCTGATCTTCAAATTTCTCTCACCATCAAGATTTCTAGTCTAGATAAGAAAAGTCATATGATACTCAAAAGAAAATCAGTTGGTGGTATTTTTAATATATATTTTTAAAAAGAACCTTTATGTAGCAGACACCATCCGGATTCGAGCTAGCAAGGAACAACAAATCAGCAGGAAAAAAAAAAATCTTGCTTAATCTACACCACCAATGGTAAGAACCATAAGCTATACAGCATCCATAACTTTATTGATCAACAACCAAAAAGGAGTATGGTCTTGGGGCTCACCCTCTTATAATCTTTTTAACCCTGAGAATTTAAGAGGTTGCACCCTGCTTACAGGTGCTTAAACTATGTGATCAGTAAGGGGACTTTTTCCAAAACCAACTGCCTTCTTGGTTTTTTATGGCATTCACTCTCCTTTCCATAGTTCCCTCAAGCTTAGGTTTTGCATCAAGTCGATATAAGACTTGGGTATGGAACCTCAGAGTTGTAATCAATAGGTAACACTGTTGGATGGGAAAAACCTAGAAGATGATACTGATATTGTCTCGGTAGGCACAAAGAATATCATTACTGCGTAGCTCATGAAAATTATACTACTCATAGATAATAAAGAAAAATTTCAAACTTTAGTCAAGCATCCGAACACATAATGGCAAATTAAGAGCACACATGAAAGGAGTAGGAAGAATAATTCCCATGTGATTGAGTGGGTATGATTTCCTCATGGTCCGTGTCTTAACAAAAAAAAGTGAATTGGTGGATAGGATCTTGTTAAAATTAACTATAAATAAGACTTCTGCCAAGCTGCTTCTTGTATCTCTCCGGTCATACTTATCCCTTTTTCAAGTCATTGTTCACCTTTCCTCAATACTGTCATTATTGGCCTTGTCTACTTACTTCCAATGCTAGACCACCCATAGTCAAAGGCATCAATAATTTAAACCATTTTGCAGAATGAATACATGCTCCATCAAATTACAATATTATTTATGTTGGGTAATCAAGGTCAAGCTTACTTGACAGTTGATATACTCTGATACTTAACAGTTGATATACTCTGATACTTGATAGTTGATATAACTTTCCTAGTAATATATGCTAATATTTCTGAAGTTGATACACTCTGATACAGTTGATATAACCAGACATTGGTACAGTTGATATACTGCGATACTTGACATTGGTACAGTTGATATACGCTGATACTCTAATACTTGACACTGGTACATGATAGTAATATATGCCAATTTTTTTATACTTGATCTTCATTGTGATATAGGTATTAGAATTGGGGATAAGTAGCTATTTGTACTGTTTGGATTATAATTGGGTACCCTAGGTTTGGGACTGGATTTGCGTAGTGTTTCTATATAGAATTGCTAACATTTGAATAATATTGATGCTATGTAGCTCTAGAAACTGTTTGGGGTTAGTTTCAGGACTACATTTCGATTTGTTGTGTTTCACTTTATGTTGCACAAACACAGATACTACACAACATGGTAAGGACAAGGCGACACGGGCACAACATCTATATTGGTGTATCCTAGTCTATGTTGGAGTGTCCAAGTTGTGTCAGATATGTGGCGTATACGTATTCGACATGACACAACCCACAATTTGGAGTTTCGTGCTTCAGGTTTTACTATTTCTACAGGGAACTGCTTAAATTTAACAATAGGATGAGGCTAGTTTGCTTCAACTATCTAATTGGGTTAGAATTTAGAATAGATATCCGTACCTTAAGGCTCGAGACTGGATCTTCAAATGCTCGTGTTTCTTAATTTGATCCAAAGTTCAACCATTTTTTTGTCCTAATTAGGTTTTAATTTTCTTTTGAAGGTTTTTTCTTTTCATCTTTCTAAAGTTGAAAGGATTGTAGATGAAGATGGATGCTTAATTGTGTCAGGTTCTGTCCCAGGAGGAATGTTGATGCATTGAACTCTGCAAGGAACCTTCCAGGAGTCTTGTGATTTGTCCAGAAAAGTATAGCAATATCGCTAGATTCATCAACCGCATCAACAATCATACCATGTAAACCATTTTTAAGTTTTGTCCATATTTTTCTTTCGACTTTGTCAGTATTGACAACTCTGTTATTCCGGAGCAGGAAGGGGAAGAAGAAACAGAATGTGAAAAACGACGACTATGCAGAATGACAGGTGTGCTTGCCAGATGCATGCTAATCTTTTGAGGCAGGTTGGATGGATTATGATGCTAGCTTTGTTTCTTTTGATATAGCTAGCCATAGGTTGGGTATTTGGTTGCCTACATGGTTTATTTTGCATGCATGCTTTATTAGTCTCTTTTTTGACATGACTATTTTTTTGTCTGATTATAGCCTCCATGACATGGATTTTTATAATTTGGGTACTAGGTTTTTATTGTGCAGTCTGGACATGCCATACTCTATTACTAATAATTTGGGTTCTAGTTTTTTGTTTATGGTATTTATAATCAGTTTGGAAATTCTATACTCTCGTATTACACCAATTATTTTTTGGTTCTTGGTTGGCTATTATCCTTCCTGGCTAATTTTATATATAGTAGTTGCACTAAAATTTGAGCCTATTGTATAAGACTTGTTTGGTTTTAGCACTATGCACTATTTCTATCCCATAACATTTCTATTTAGTAGCAATAACATTTCTATTTAGTAGCAACACTACCGTTTGAGCCTGGTTTGACATGTGTATAGTTTAAGCTCTAATTCTTAATTGGAGTGCTTGACAATTTGGTTTAGTAGGGTACTTTGGTTTGATACTAGATTTCCTTTTGATCACTTGGCTAGACATATATGTAGCTTGGTTATTTTATGTACTTGTATTAGAGCACGATATGTAGTTTGACTTTGAACATGCTATCATAGCATGCAAGTACTCCTCTCTGTATAGCAAGCCAAATTTGGTTGGATAGCATGTCCACTTGTACTATACAATCTTCATGTTGGATATATTATACAATGATCATGAATCGAACACTCCAAAATATATACAAACTGTATCGGTATCGGACGTATCGTCTCGGCATCGGTGATACTACAAACTATATACATTTTACAGGGGAACGGTTTCTCAAATTTCTCATTGTAATACACGAGGTGGCAAAAATATGGGACATCAGGGATTCGAAGAGAAAACTGTAAATTAAATTAAAATTCAACACACCTGTTCAACCAAAGTTGACCTATGGTTACTCAACTCAACATATATGTATGTTCCGTAATCCAGGAATGGAAAGTTCATGATTCAGGAACATGTTCTGGAACATAGAACATTAGTGAATTAGAATGTGGAGACGAACAACGTTGCTAGCTATTTCCATTACATCTAAGTCTATCCATAAAGGAAGTCTAATAAATATTACCACTAAAAAATAAATAAATATATATAAAGCTTATCAACGATGCAAGAGATATGGCTGATAGCAGAGGTTTACAAAAGATCCAAGATGTAGCTGATAGGAAAAGGAATGCATGATATGAACGACCATTCAATATTTCTAGCCATTTATGCTATATTTGGGTCTGATCAGTATAAGAAATTTCAAACACATATCTCAGTCTAGGATTTATGGACGATATAAGAGGTACTAATATCGGAAGGTATGTGATATAAGAGGTACTAATATAGGATTTATGAAGTGAAAACAAATGAAAGCCTCTGATACACCATCACTAGAAATGGAAAGAATGAGGGAAGTTCAAGCTCAGTCTAGGATTCTCTATATTGTGATCAGCGGACATGCTAAACCAGGGTAAAATTATTACTCTCTAAGCAGTTGTCTTTTTCACAATGAAGGAAAATAAGGTTATCATACTGATACTGGTATAATGATCATGCATGATCAAGCTATTGAATTTTTCTAGTCAGCAAACATTTTACTCATGGATCTATCTAATACTCCCACGTCTTTATGCCAAGCTCCTCCTTTTTTATTATTCCTATATCAATTTAAGTGTAGACCCTAATGTTTCTATGTCTGTCTAATGTGTGGTCTTATCTTTTAAATTGTTTAGTTGCATACATGAAAAATAAATTATGTTATTACTGAAAGTGAAAGCTATATTCTCTCTAGTTTATGAAGTTCCATTTTTAAAGACTTACATGGTCAAGTGTTTTATTCCTCAAAGAGTGGACCATTAAATGACTTGGAACTGCTCTCTAGTCCATTTTATGAACTGTTATTACAAAATAATCTTATGGGTACCAATATTGCTTTTTTAGGATGTACGGATGGCTACTAAGTATATAAGACTGAAATAAATGGTTTACAATAAAAAAGCACTGTATTGGTAGGTGATAAAAATAATTGGGACATAGGAAAACATTCACTAACCCAACAAGACCTCTGTTTCTTGGGGATTATAGTTCTGTTACTGATGATGATTTTAGGATTTTCTTCATTTCTAGTAATTTGTTTATGTATAATGTGAGATATTCTTTTGAAGAAAGCTTATTTTATCAGTCGCCTGTTGTAATATGTTTGTGTTTTTTTAGATCATTATTACATGCCTCCTAGATAATTATGTACTCTAGATAAAAGAGAGCTTTCCTTCTTGAGTTTCAGGCAAACTAGTGATCCTAGAATTGGTTTTGGAACGGTGGAGAAAGATCATCTTGGAGCTTAACACCTACGCTTGACGGCAAGAAGGTTGGAAAGGAACAAAACCAGCCACTACTCAGATGTTGCTCATGGCTATGTTTGTCTCATGCATGGTTATTTTGATGAAGAAGAAGATGATTATGAGGTAAATGTCTCCCTTTTATAATTGCAGGTCTTTATTCTAGTTTATATTTATGTATTTATATTCAATTGCACAATCATGATTCTCTCGATTGAAATTTCAGGATCTGGGCCGTTATTGCAGTTTTGTCAAGAAGAAGTGCAAGAATGAGAAATATTTATCCGGCTTTCCCACCTAAAGTTCAGTCACAAGTCCAAGTTCAATTCATTACAACTTTGTCGTAATGTTATATGACCAAATATACAATTTAGTCGTATTTTTTTATAGCTTTTAAATGTTTGTGATGTACAAATTGTATGTTTTTAATAAAATAAGGCTATTTTTCAAAGTGTTCATTTCTGTAATGTTAATATTATATATGTGTTTGTTAGTTAACAAGCAAATGGAAGCTAAAATATAATTATAAATATAATTTTTGCATAAATTTTGGTACCAATTTTTTTTTTCTTAAGCCGACCCTTCTTGGCAGTTTTTTACCATCAAAAAAAGGGTTTTTACACACTACTGCGACCAATCTTAGTTGCCACAGAGTCTCTTAGGCAACCAACGATAGTCGCCACGAGTGTTTTAGGCGACCAACGATAGTTGCCATATACTACCTTTGACGGTTAATAGTAGTCTCCATGTTCTACCTATTGCAACCAATTATAGTCATCACAAAATGTTTTAGGCCACCAACGATAGTCGCCACAAACTACCTTTTGCGGTAAATAGTAGTCTCCATACACTTCATATTGCGACCAAGCATAGTCGCCACAAAGTGTCTTAGGCGACAAATGATACTCGCCACACACTACCTATTACGACAAATCAAAGTCATCACATACAACCTTCGAAGACCAATGATAGTCACCATAGACTACCTAATGCAACCAAATGTAGTCGCCATAGACTACCTATTCCAACTATTTCAGTCGGCAAAGGCATTGGCACGTCCCTCCCTCCAAAAAATTACATAACCTAAGGCGACAAAGCCTTCTTGGCCAAAACTTTGAAATGACAAAGACATTTTCTAGCAACAATATAGTAGCAAAAGACCTTTTGCAACAAAATACTTAATTAGTCGTCCTTGACTTTGCGCCAGGAGCCTGAGGCGACGATGTTTGTGACCAAAAAAATTGGTGGCAATAAACATTACACCCGATAATATGAACTTAAGTTTAGTGAAAATTAATAAAGGAAAAGATCTTATTTCAGTAATAAATATCATATGCATCTTAGAATTGACTTTGAAGAGTTGACACTTTTGATTTTGAGGAGAACAATTTTTGTAATGATAAGCCACAAGAAGTTTTGATTAAATATTTTCGAAGATGTAATTGATTGAATATAAAATCTACCAGTTGAGGGAAGAATATCATGTCGAGTAGAAATTGAAAGATTAGAGGATTTAAATAAATTTTGGTGATGTGGCCTCAAGTTTTAAATTAGTTGTCTCTAGATATGAGATATATATATGAAACGTTATGATTTCAGTTTTGAAAGTAAATTTTTGATTTAAGGATCCCATTTAAAGGTTATCAAAGTTTTTGAAGTATGATTTTTTTTTTATTTTCCTCATTTATTTTAAGTAGGAATTTGATTTGTGAAATGACAGTAAGTTTTTTTTTGATATATTCGTTTGTCGAATTATTTAAAAACTTATGGTATTTTTAAAACTATTTTATAGATCCTCGCGGCAGGATAATTATATTGAGATGATCATCTTGCGCTTTAAATTTAAATCTTTGAGAAGTTTGTGTTTGAATTTGGATTTTGAAATAGAGATGGATGAACTTTAGGTTAAAGAGGAAATCAAATCTGTGGAAGTTCTATAAATTCTTGGAGACGAGCATTACGTGACCAAGATTGAATTTTGATTTTTGAGAAAATTATTTTTATTTGAATGAGGAGAAAAAAGACTTATTCATCGAATTAACATTAGTATAAAAAAAAATTGACTGAGGATTTGATTTGATTTTATGATCGAGTCACCAATTGATGTTTGAAGATGTTAATTTTTGGATACAAGAAATGGCATATTTGGATTTCAATTTTAATTAGCTTGAAAAACTTGAAAGTGAGGATATATATTGTGGATTAGCAATAAAGATTTTGATCTTATGATTTGATTTCTTACTAGAATTGGAATTAATGAGTAAAATTTTAAATTTGATATTTTCTAAGGTGGAAAGTGGAAGCTTTGTGGGATTAAAATTTAAGGATAGAATTTATTTAAATAAAAGAGTTGAAGAATTGATATGGCACATTGACGATTTTGTAAAATCACAAGTTTTGAGGGATGTAGTATGATTGAATTTGAGTTTAAGAAGATTATCATTATATTACAAGATATAAATTTAAAGGTTGTATTTGAAGATTAAAAATTAAAGTTTGTTTGGAGCATTGAATTTAAATTTAACGTTTAAGGATTGGATTTGATTCAAAAAAAATTTTGAAATTTTGCGGAAAACCAAATTTCGAGTTGAGGATATTGGTGATTTTGAAATTTGGCATAAATAGTTATTATTTATTATTTGAATTGAAGAAGGAAAAAAAAATTGGAGAATAGGATCTGTGGATTATTGTTCAAATTCGAATTTTGAGAATGAGCTTTGAAATGTTGATCAAGAAATATAAAATTGGTTGGGTTTGATACGATATGTGATTGAACTAAAATTTTAGTGATGTGACTCATTAAATTTTAGAATTTACTAGCAGAGGTTAAAAGCTTAAATTTCGAGGACGAAATTTTCCAAGGAGGGAAGGTTGTGAAACCCGTAATTTTTAAATTAATAAATTCAGTGTTACTTTTATTTAATTAGATTAAATAAATATTATTTCTGAAATTTTTAAGTGTTTGGTCAACCCGTAAAACTTTATTTTATTTTTATAAATTGTTTTCTAAATTAATTATTATTATTTTTACGAAAAATAACTTATAAAAAATAACCATATTTTTATATTTAATCTTGGAATTTTGAGTGTTGGACCTGACCCGTCCGGAACCCGTCTCAAATCCAAGTTCAGTTTTCCGACACTAATTTGGAAATCCCTTAGTATGTAGTTATAAATAAATAAATATCAATTTCTTTATTAAAAACAAAAGAATTATAGTTTTTCTTTAAAAACTTTCATTTATTAACTCACTTCTTGTCCAGCAAACGAAAAGGACTTTTCCTTTCCTTTCCAAAAAAAAAAAAACCTTTGGCCGACCCTTCTTTCCGTGGAGGAACCGTCGAGGACTCTCGGTCTTCCCGAGCCAACTGTCGCCGCCACCCCGACTCCTCGCTTCCTCTTCCGAAACCCCCAAGGTTCTTCCCTATATTAACCCCTCTCCTCTCTATCATCCATACTCAAATCCCAAGAATTTTCCCCCAAATCGTGCCCTAGCCGATTCCGGCGACCAGAGCTCCTCCGGCAGCCGACGTCCGCCCACCCAGGCGCAGCCCCGACCCCGCGCGGCTCCGCCCGACTCCAGGCCGGCCACCCTCCGGCCTCTGCGCCGCCCGCGCCCGCCGGTTTCCCCAGCCCGGCCACCCGCGCGCGTCTCCGGCGCTCTCTCGCGCGACTCCACCTTCGGCGCCCTCTGCCCGCCAGCGCTGTTCCCGAGCGCGCCTCCCGATCTGCTGTTCCGTGCCCAACTCGCTGTCCGCAACATCTTGCGGGTTCCGATCCGTTGTCCAGCACCTCCTCGCGTGATTCCAGCGTGTCCCGCGGGTTTCCCGACCTGCTGTCCGTGCTTTCCGCGGTCCTGGATTCCGCTGTCCAGCGCAGCCGTACACCGGCGAGGCGTTGTCTCGAGTCGATTCACCGTCCGTGAGTTCCATTTCTATATTATTTACATCTGAGAGCTCTAGCCGAGCACATGAGGTATAATTCCTTTGACCCATTCCATTTTCGTTATTGTCGATGATGATTCTTGGTCCCCAATCCCACAATGGGATTCGGTTGTAGTTTCCGGTTGTGTTCTCGGTATTTCCGAGACTTATTTCAGAATAAGTTTTTGGTTGGTTTCATTTGGTGATTTCTCGGAATTCCGAGTTGGTTCTGTGGTTTTCGAGTTCTCGGAATTTCCAAGGTAATTCCGGATAGGTTCTGTCTTCTCTGTTTCGGAATGTCGATTGTGATTTCGGATTTTTTGAGCATTGATGGCTTGAGAGCTAACTATTTGTTGATAGTTGCATTCTATGGTTCTGTGGTTATCTTATTCTGGTTTGGAAAGTTTTTCTTAAGTGTTGGTTGGAAACTTAAGTTTCGGAAATGTTCTGTGAGTATATTTTATAAAAAAAATGGTTATTCCCTGGTATGGGACTTATATTTGGTGATTGTGGCACATTTTTCCGGTTTTGGGTTGTCCCGAAAATAGAGGAAATGCTGCCGAAATTTTTATAAAACTTTATAAATGGATTTCAAATCGGATTTCGAAAATATTTATAAATTTGATTTTGGACGACGACCGTACCGGTCCATGGGCCCTTAGCAAAATGCAAACGAAACCGGTTTTACCCAGACGTTGAGGCATTAGCTATTTTGACGATTGGACCAAAGTCTGAGACTCGTATTATATTTTAATTTATTAATTTTATTTTATAATTAAATTGTAGGAAATTTCAGGACTAACCAATGTTTTTTTTCTTCTTATTTAAATTCATGTAAAATGGACTGTAAGGACATAAGCCCAGTTTTTATTATTTTCTGTGGTTTTGTAATAAGTTAGTGTAGTTTATTTCTTTTCTGGTTTGTGGTTGGTGTAAACACGTAAAAAATAGTAAAATAATTAATTTATAAAAAATTAATATTATTTTCTGACATTAAATAAATTAGGAAAAATTACAAGTTATTATTTGAACAAATTTCACGTTTTCTCATTTAAAGAAAAATATTAATTTTATATATAATACAAAATACAAAGTTTTACCAAGTAAATCAATAACTACGAGTTTTTCCAAATACAAAGTTAAATTGACTTTTCTTCGTAAGTTAGAAACTCACCTCGATAAACGTTCTAAAGTAGATTTGTAAATAACCTAAAAATTTGATTAGGACAAATTCTAGAGATTGTAACTAGCACACCTAGATATGGATTGAATATTGGTGCTAAGTCAGGAATTCTCAATTGTAGGGTTTCGATGATTGTATTAGCATCATTCCGGAATCAACATCGAATCCAGTCATAAACAAGGCAAGTACATTTTGTGGTAGTTTACAATTATTTAGTAATAGTTTTATTGCAAATTTAAACCACGATGCAACACGGAACTCTCTCTGAGAGCATTGACTGTTTAACTGTTGGGTACTGGGGGAGTAGTGTAATGAGTATGACCACATCCAAAATAGTAAACTGACTGTGTTAGCTTACCCCTCATACACACGGGGATAAGCCATATTGTATCGATATGATACAACTGTACAACCCAAGCCGGTCATATTCATTGTCTATTCACATCACAATGTTTTAACTGCTGGAGAACTGTTTATTTCAAATTGTTTAAAAGTGCATAATTCTATTATTATTTCAATTGTTGGATTATCATGAATTGTACTTTGCTCCCTCCTGACTGGAGACAACATTTTTAGGTGATTGAGTCGTTGAAGATCTGATGCATGTTCCCGCAGAACCTGGAACCCAAGAACAGTAGAGCTGGATAGTAATTTATTTAGTAACCAATGTATCAAATGTAGTTATTGTAATTAATAGTTGTATTTCAGAAATTTTAAATTGAATAAAAGATTTTTTTTATATTCGTTAGAATTTTATCTGCATGTGTTTCACTGCTTGATACAGCTTACTGCCGCCGTCTCAACAACGGTGCAGGCTGGACATGATCCGATTCGACCCAAGAAATTGGGACCGGGTCGTGAAAGTTCTTTCATGAACCTTTAACTGTCGAGAAGCATATATATATATATATATATATATATATATATATATATATATCCTTCAAAATGCAGTGCAGCAGACAAAAAGCTACCATTTTCCTAGCTGTCCAGACTAACCCTTCGTCAGCTTCAAGTAATCGATCTGGAGGATCCTAGCATAGGGGCTAACCTCCTCTCATTCAGTTATAGTCCCCTCATATCCCCAAGTGAATGGAGATGGACCGTCTTTCCCGAGGAAGAACATAAGACGTACTTCTTTTTCGAAGAAAACTTCACCTCCATCCTCTACAGACGAGATCCTGGGGCGCTGGAGCTCGAAAAATACTCCAAACACCGGAAGTTCTTCGTCATTCGCCACTAGCCAAAATCTCCGTGCAAACTGCTCATACCCGTAAAATGTTCGGTCACTCCCATCCCATTAGACACTAGGCATAAATCGAGCCCCCAAAAATCCTCGCATAAGAAATCTATAAAATAATCATCATCAAGTTTAATAAATTCATCAAATTTTAATAAAGTTTGATAAAGATTCATATTCCCAAACCTTTGTGAAATCCTCAATTCTTCAATTATGTGTTCCAATCTTCAATTGTAACTAATTCTATCATATGGTAATCCAAGTAAGTCCCTAGGAAACTATCCAAATGTCCACCTATACACTATCCTCAAAAATTGACATGCATGGGCCACCAACTAAAAGAGACGTGTCACGTCCTAGTTCCCAAATAGAGATCGGAGCACTACCGGCTAAGTCTTGTAAATTCCGCCGAGTACTCGTCGACAGCAGTCTTATTTTGCTTCAGGTGTAGGAATCTCCTTTCTAGCTCTAACTTGGCGCTAGGGGGGAAGAACCTTTCCTCAAATTCTTCCTTAAAACTTTTTCCAGGTTACAACTTCATTAGATTCTTCGAGGTGTAAGGAGCTCCACCAAATATCTGCTACATCCTTTAGCTGAATTCTCCCTAGAGACACAATATCATCTGACGCGATCTTGGTACCCTTCAGTAGTACTTCTGTAGTTCTTATCCATTGCACCGCTTCCATTGGAATCTCAGTCCCTTTGAACTCTGGGGGCTTAATCGTCCTAAAATTAGAAATCGTCCCAGTTTTCGGAGTGGATGCGACATCTAACCGTTCTAGTAGTTTCGCAGAAGTGGCTTGAGCAAGTTGCATCTGCTGGGTGTTAGCCTCTAAGACGCTTTGAAAGTATTTAAAGGCATCCGTCGATCGTGTCCGAGAGGTACCTGTTTGCGATGCATTGGGGTTCGGTGGCAAAGACATCTCCTAAAGATTAAGAATTGGAAAATCTTAATGAAAGGTCGAAGAAAAATCTTAAAAGAACTTAATCACTAAAAGAAAGATGTACTCGTAAACAAGGGCAATTGCAATTAGATAGTCAGAACCAAAAAAAAAACATATTTCATTCATTTCACAAAACATGATTACAATATATGCTCCTGGAGAAAGTCCTTACAATTTCTATCTTCTAACCTTATTTAAAACTATTTACATCTGTTATGAATCCAAAAAGTTGTACAATAGACAAAATGTTTCCCTCTTTACAACCATATATATATATATATATATATATATATATATATATATATATATATATATATATATATGATCCTTCAAAATACAGTGCAACAGACAAAAATAGAGTGCAACTCATACCCGTAAAATGTCCGGTCACTCCAATCCCAGTAGACACTAGGCATAAATCGAGCCCCAAAAAATCCTCGCATAAGAAATCTATAAAATAATCATCATCAAGTTTAATAAATTCATCAAATTTTAATAAAGTTTGATCAAGATTCATATCCCCAAACCTTTGTGAAATCCTCAATTCTTCAATTATGTGTTCAATCTTCAATTGTTAACTAATTCCATCATATGGTAATCCAAGTAAGTCCTTAGGAAACTATCCAAATGTCCACCTATACAATCTCCTTAACCTATACACTATCCTCAAAGATTGACCTGCATGGGCCACCAACTAAAAGAGACGTGTCACGCCCCAGGGACTGGATGTCTAATGAAACAATATAGGCTGAGTTGGCATCATGAGTTGGTTTCCGAATCGTCTCGGTCGCCTATCACATATTGATGTGACTGCAAGCAAGTTAGCATCATGAGTTGGTTTTCGAATCATCTGGATCGATTATCGAATCATGAGCTATAAAAAGGAATCCGTATGACTTAACTTTTCCAAGAATATCGAATTCATTCATTAGATAGCTGAGCTGAACTCAGGGCATGGATGTCTAATGAAACAATATAGGCTGAGCTGAAACTCAGAGCCTGGAATATATACAATGGATAGCAGAGCTGAAACTCAGGACCTGGATGTCCAATTGTATCAGGAAGATGAGCTAAGTCTTACCTCGGATATTCGCGCGACCGTCCGAACAACGATTCAGGGATTGATCAGTACGAAAGATAAAAATTTATATTGTAAAGGTTCAGCCGGGTGTGATCCAATGGTTTCTCTTCCAACCCAATGCAACCTTATGTTAGTAAATTCTATGGCATTCTGATTCAAATCGAACTTCTCTTTTTAACCGGAATCTTATATAAGTCGAGAAAAGAAAAGAAAAATCAATTAATAGTTTCGTCCTTTCCGAAACTTATAATCGGGAGGCATTGAAACTAAAGGAAAATCCTCAACACCGGTACCACACAGTATATAATATCCGGGTACGCCGACCCCTTCGGTGGAGCAACTCTCAACACCGGCCATGCAAAATATATATATAATAAGCAAAAGTACTAAAACTGCCTTACCTTAGCAAGCATGCATTTATTCTTGGTTTTGCAAGTGCTTTATCTAAACGCTATTCGAGTTTAATGAACACAATTATTAGTAATAAAATGATGCCATGACAATATTACTTGCTATATATCACATTTAGCTTCTTAAGGATGTTTAGATTAGCAATTTAAAACTTGAAAAGTTAACAAGTATATAGTACTCGGGTATCCCTAAATAACTCTTTTAATTGTGTTTATGACAATAAGGGCCATTTAGGCTTAATTTAATTCTAGACAGAAATGATATATTATACTAATTTGGTAAACTTCACATATATGGAAAGGTGTGCCAAAGATATTTGTGTATATACATTTATACAAAGACCTTTAGATATTTGTGTATATATCTTTACATGCATAAACTTCTACATATGTGCTTGTGTCCATGTTGTGTCAAAGTGTGAGTGGATAAGGTTATACTAACATGTAGGCGTTGGCATACATATACATATATCTAGGCACATATGTATATCAAGGGTTATAGCTAAACATCATTTTATATATATATATATATATATATATATATATATATATATATATATATTTATTTATTTATTTATTTATTTATTTATTTTTTGGAATAAGGGTAAATTTTATTCCATGCAAATCACAGTAAAGGTATTACAATACACTATTCTCACATCTCCATCCCCAATTAAGGGGCCATTACAGATACATCGAATTCTATATTATGTAGAATTCCGACTGGCGGAGTAACCAATCCCTCAAAAATACGCCTATTGCGCTCCCTCCAGACATGCCAAACTGATGCAGCAAGTCTAACTCTCGCCATCTTGGTCCAACCAGGGTCCATGCCTCGGCGGTCTCTGATCCAGCTGAGGATCCCCCTGATATCTCTGGCACTGCCAACTCTTCCCATCGATCGCATGCACTGTTCCTCCCAAATGTGCCAAGTCCATGGGCACTCAAAGAATAGGTGGCCCATAGACTCCGCGTCACCGGTACAGAGAACACACTTCGGGTCTGGAATCTGCATCCCAAACCTAATAAGTCTGTCCCGAGTCATCAACCTACCCAGAAGGAGTCTGTATGAACAAAGTTGCATTTTGCGAGTAATCCCCTTCGCCCAAATAAAGTCATACTCTGCAATCCTGTCGTGAGGGGTCCGAACCAGATTATAGCAACTTTTAAAACTGAATATCCCAGACCCACCAACCGAACCAGGATCAACCCAAAACCAGGAGTCCTCAGTCAGGCTAGTATCAATAGTGATCCGACGAATCTCCTCCCCAAACTGAGCAGTGTATGGATACTCCTCCGGCCTCCAGCTCCCATCCCTGATAATCCGACTACATTTCACTCCCATGCTCGCCTCTCTGTCCATCTGAGCCCCCAAGATCTCCAGAAAAGAGCCATTACCCATCCACGGGTCCAGCCAGAGATCAGTATTCGCCCCATCTCTCATAATCCTGCAGATAGCGGACTGAAGGACCGGTCTGCACCTAAGAATAGCCTTAAATGAGACCGAGTAATTGTTATCTATCCTACAAGTCCAGAAATTCATTCGTCGCACATATCTGCTAGCCAGCCACTCTGTCCAAAGGGAACCTCCCTTGATGAACCGCCACGCCATCCGCACCCCCGAAGATATATATATATATATATATATATATATATATATATATATATATATATATATATATATATATATACACACACACATCATGAATAGACACCTCCGAATATATATATATATATATATATATTCGGAGGTGTCTATTCATGATGTGTGTGTGTATATATATATATATATATATATATATATATATAACAAGAGTTTAAAGAGTTTAAATTCGGAGGTGTCTATTCATGATGTGTCCAACACCTGTATCCGATATATATATATATATATATATATATATATATATATATAGTATTCATGAGTAGATTTCTGCCAAATTATACCTAAAATCCACATTTCTAATCATATGAAATTGGATTTATTCATGAATTATTATAATTCCAAAATTATGATTAGACTATATTACTCAAGAAAAATAATTAGAAAACAATTTTCAAGGGAAATAGGTAGGACTTGCCTTGTTTTCTTTGGATGTTTTCCCTATGAGAGAAATCCTTCCTTAAGACCCAAATCAGAACCTATGACACAAAATTGGAAATGGGGTTAACAAAATAACCTAGAATAAAATTCTGAAATGAATTGGAAGAGGAAAGGGAAAGAAGGAAGCATGTGAGGAAGAGGGGGAAAGGAGAAGGGGGTAGGGGGGCCGGGGCCAGCGGCGCCGACAGCAGCAGCTAGTGCAGAAAAGGGGGGGGGGGGGGGGGGGGGGGGGGGGGGGGCGGGGGCTGGTAAGGAAGAGAGGGAGGAGAGGAAGAAGAAGAAGTTACCTAGAGAGAGGAGGGGGAGAATGAGTTTCTCTTTCCCTCTTCATCCATACACTTAAATGAATGACAAAGCATGAAATGACTAGAATGCCCTTTGGGCTTAGTAGGAAAATGACACTTGGCCCCCTTCTCTTGCATGAATGCCACATTGATGGGGGCATTATGATGCAAATTTGCATTTGCATAAGGGCCAAGGAGAAAGGAGAATTGTTTAGAGAAGAAAATAAGAAAATTTTAAGAGAGAGACCAAATAAATAAATCCATAATTACTTAGGCTATGACATGCTCTGGCAAGCTATTTTATTCAGTAACCTACAAAGTTAAAAACTAGTTCTCATGTCCCACAAGAAAAATAAACAAGTCTTACCTTTGGTATCCCTGGCAGGGTGGATGGATATGGTTGAGATGAACCTGAATCTTATGCACTATCAGCTCCATCACCAGCACTTTTGTCCATAAGATAATTGTGGCGCTCCTTGCAGACTTTAGGTCTTCGGAAGATACACTGCAATCATAGAGTAGCATAATCGTCTTGATCACCATACAGAAGACAAAAATGTATCATCCAGGGAGAACAGGGTTCAAAGCAAAAAACAGATAATAATGAAATAAATAACTAGCACATCAGAAGGGTCTTACTAACAGAACATCAAGCATCTATTCTACTAACAGAACTTCAAGCATCTATTCTAGGTGGCAGCCCAAGGATGCAGGGGCAGATGCACATGAAAACCAGTAGGGGCTGAAGCCACACAAAATCTCGGAAGAAAATTATGTAGTTATTTATATACATTTTTTGGTCGAAACATACAATAATTACAACTTCATTCATCATAATATAGTGGTCATTTCGACAAACTACCTAGTTTTTACCTAGGAGGCCTTTAGTTTGAAGCTTTCTCCACCTACATTATAGGTATTGTACATTTTTTTTTCTACTCTGCAAACCCCCACTGACTAACATCTTGAAGCTTCCACTGAGTAATATTTCTGTCCCTGGAAGGATGTCTAGGAGTATCCTTGTATCAATATATTAACAATAGAACTAATGACAGACATGAGATATAGGGCAGTTTTGAATTTCGGGACCCCTGAGATGCCTAACCCCCAAAGTTATATAGGTTTTGATATCATATCACAGTAATGAAGTCACACATATCTGTGCTATGAAAGCAGTAGAAGAATGGAAGAATATGGAGTTGCTTCACCTTGAACTGAAGGGTGCTGTTGATAGCATCACTTACTAGCTCCCAGTTTGGACCCATATCATGAACAAGGACAAGAAGTGCCTGATATAACATTAGTTATATTCTAAAAGTGTATCACTATTGGAGGCAACAATTAAATACTACAGTTTGAAAAGCAAATTAACCTGGTCCTCAAAGCTGGTCCATGGCATTCCAGATCCTGACTGTCCAACAGCCATCTGGAAAAGGGAACAAGCTTTTGGTAACTAAGAACGTATGTATAAAAAGTAACTTCAATCTCGTGTACAAAGTTCCATAATACATCTTTTACATATAAAAAACCATTAGTTTACTTGTTCCCATTTTGTGATAATGGAATTGGAAACATTAACCTAAAGGATTTTCACTGCTGGAGCAGATTTCACTCTAGTATGAGGATAAAATGGAATAGCAAAAGCACTGAACGAAATTCATGTCTTCCAGTTACAAAATAATAATACAAACCGAGTAATATTTTGACAGAGAAAGCATGACAAGGGAACCTATCTACTACATTTGATAGATAAAAGTATTATTATAACATAAAACATCATCAGATGCAGTAAGGTAAACCTGTCTAACCCAACTAACAACAAACTTCCATCTGTAAAACATGCATGCAAAATGTAACAGAGAATCTACAGGAAGACCAGCAGATTGGGTAGATATTATAATATTCTTAGCAAAACCATTGAATGTTCATGGCATGGTCACAAATTATAAAATCAACACAATGACAGTACCGGACCTATTACTCATCTGAGAAGCAGCTGGAGAAGCCATGGACCCTGTGCCCGGCATGATAACATCTGGTGAAGGCTCTGTCAGCTGCTTTGAGTGCTTAGGCTTCTTAGCAACATGTTGACCATATATACCTGTTTACCAAGTAATTTTCATATACGAATTAAATTTCAGTTAAGAATCATTATCATCATCCAAGCCTTCTTCCATCAGAATGGCATCGGCTATGGAGCATAAGAAAGCACCATAAAAGATTTGACAAAGTTTCATGCCGGTTGTCAACCTGAAATCAACCCTCTATTTTGGTGACAAATTCCTAGAGAAGCTTAGCTATGCATGATATGGTCATGCCATAAAATCTAGGTGGACGATTGACAGGTAGACTCATCGTTTGGACATGCAATTTAAGCTCATGCAACTAAGGAGCACCGTCCAAGTTCTCCTAGAGGCCTAGACTATAAAAAGTCTAGACGAAGAGGTTAGATGATACAATTTGTTATAGAGAAGTGCATTCATCTCTATTGCACAATAAACCAAGGATTGAAAAGAAATGACAATCCATAGCATTCAATTCCAATTATGAATTTGATACAAAAAATGAAAGAGGCAATTACCAATGTTTCCATTAGATTCAAAGTGCTGACCCTCCAGTCTTTTATTCACATGATCACTCTGCAATTCAACAAGTAATGAATAATTGATAGACTATCACTGGAATCGGTAGGAGATTCATACGGTTTGAATATGGAAACAGCTGCATAGGTAGCATCAAATATTTCCTCCCTACTTGATTTCTAGCTTCTTATATAAATCATCCAAAGCATTAAAGTTAACACCAACAATTGTTATGAAGTTTCTTTGTTACTTTTCATATATTTATATATGGTCATGGTTCATAATGTACATATAGAATTTATTTTTTCTGATGTGAATTGCTCTAAATTTGTTTGTTCTCAAAGAATAAAATGAACTTTTTTCTAGTCCTCTTAAAATTCTCAACTTTTGCCGTTAGTTTTCCTTTCACTGACATGTTATATCCATGGCATTTTGTAAGTTCAACCATTTAAGCTCCTACAGTTGCACAAAGTTATAATAACAAATTTCTTGCACCTACAAGTCTCAGACCAAAATTTACCTTCTGCTATTATTACACTTATGAGAGCCATTAGCAAATTTTAGATAAGTAAAGGAAACAATAGGTTCTGCTGAACTGATAAGACATTGAGAAAAGAAAAAGAAAAAAAAAAATCTCATACTTCAACATAAAAGATGCTATTAGAACTTTGAATAAGAAAAGATACATAACTCATTATGATATATGGAAAGATTCTGCAATTATATCTTATCCACAAATGCTGTATGGGTTCTTGGTATCTTTCTTAGATTCTGGAACATGGATTATGTTCGCATATATAATTTTGTGGTGAGTTTGCTCAAGGAAAAGGTAATCTTGGTTATGTGCGCACTTCGAGGTTTTGGAGGCTATTTTTCCACAAGATAACATGTTACCTTGGGAATTATATTTATCACAGGCCTCTTTCTTGTATCTGGAGGAAATGGAGTGGCCAGGAAGGGAAGGAGAAAATAAGAGTTTAGTTTAGCATGGATTCTCGAGGTGGTTGGGTGGATGGGTGGGTGGGGTATTGGGGGAGTCCTTGCTAGTTCTGCAATAATAATATAGAATTTAAAGAGCAGAATGAAAAGGAAGTGCATCTTTTGACTTGCATAAAGCAAGATAAGTTTTCATGTACATATGCAACAAGAAGGCAAGAAGTGAAAACAGGATTAGACAAGTTTACTATAAAAAGATTAAAAAAGGGAGGCAGATCTCAAGATAAGATGAAATAAGATTACGAGAAGAAAATTAAAAAAAAACCAGTTGTGATGAGGGGTGCAACCTTCACGATAATGACACAATGACTCATAAAGCTACGAACATTCACCTTACCATTTCTTGCAACTAGTATAGACGTAGCACTTCCAACACAGTAAAAGTTTGTAAATTGACAACATAGACTACACTATTAAAGTGGTGACGCCAAACCCACATAACCAAAATAGACGGATAACAATGTCAACCTGCTCATGTTGAACCATGGAATCAACTTGTAGCCTCTGATCAAGCAAGGATCCCTGCAATTTAATAGGTGTTAGATGATATAACTAGATTTACAATAAATAAGTGCTAAAAATCAATACTCTTACTTTTCCCGAACCAACTAAAACACCAGTGTCTGTAATGTTCATTGTATAACCCCCATGCTTAGGCTTTTTCTTCTTTTTAGATTTTGTCGATATTTCAATACCATCAGATGTTATGTGTCTCTCAAAGTCAACTGTTGACTCCACTTCCATGTTTTTCCGCACCTGTGATCCACCGTGTATTGAACTTTGGTCGTCTTGGAAAGAATTTGTGCCTCCGCTTGAAACATCTGTTTTACTAGTTACTTGTAGACTCCCAGAAACTCCAGCACTAAAAGGACTGAGAATTCTTTGCCTAGCAGCTGTTCTCACACGCTTAGTTGGAATTGAACACACGTTCAGGGAACTTGAAGGCCTTTTACCCATGAACATCAAACCCTGATTTGCAGACGTGCCTTCCTGGCATGGGTCATGTGACAAATCACTGCCAGCATCATATAGTCGTGCAGCATGTGACTTTTGCTGTTTTTTCTTTTCTTTTTTTTCCTGTGAGCAAATTTTGATGACAAACACTACCTTCAAATGCTCCTGGCAAAAAATATGAGCCTGTTTCACCTTCTTCTTCAAATACATACTCCCGTGATCCATCTGTGTTGACAAAATGAATCATCGTGTAAGGAGATTTTTGTGATCATATAACAAACAGGAAAAATGATGATTATTTTTTTTAAAAAAAGGTAGAGGTACACTACCAGGCAAAGAATCACAAATAGACACATCACCATCTTCTTGATGCACAGAGTTGCCCATTTTCTGAATATATTCAATAACATAAGTATGTTGGGTGCGTAAGTGGTAAACAAGTAAAATGAATCAACTAATGCTCTCAAGAATTTCACTAGATAGAAAACTTCAAACAGTGAGTTGTTTCTGGATGAAACAGTAAAAACCTAAATAGAGATGTATCATTCCTTTGAAATACCTAAAGCAACAATGGGTTTTAAGAGTTCATAGGCAAATAGTAGTCATCCAAGCCTTCTCCCATCCGAATGGGATCTGCTATAGAGCATAAGAAGCTTTGTAAGACAATTGGCAATGTTGTTACAATCAGCTGCTAACTTGATGTCAATCCTCTATGTTGGTGTCACATTCCTAGTCATAGCTAGGAGCATGAGAGGAACATCTTATAAATCTAGGCACTAGGCAGGTAACTGGCATAGGTAGACCTACCTTTTGACTATGCAGCTGAAGCTCATGTAACCAAAGAGCACCCTCCAAGATTCCTAGACTATAAAGACTCTAGACAAAGAGGTAACAACATACAATTTACTATAGGAAATTGCATTTTGCACTCTTCTCCATGGCACATTTAAGCCAAAGAGTACAAGGAAACGTCATCATCCAAGCCACGGTTTCAATCCAACCGAAACCAAATAATCAATTTGGTTTATTCGGTTTGTTCGGTTGGAATATTTCTTTTGTTTAATAGGTCGGGTCCAAAGTTGGGGTCGTGGTTAAATTATATTAAAAATTGTTATTTTTACACACATTTGTTGTATTCAGAGTTGTGACCAAAGTTGTACTAGTTAAATTATCAAAGTTGGACTTCAAACATATACATATAATTGTTATTTTCAAAATATACATACTTTTAATCAAAAAATATGCATAAAATTGAGGGTATTTATATAATTGCATAAGTCATATTCGGTTTTCGGTTTTGGCCCGAAACTGAATAAGGAATTTTAGTGTTTTCAAATCCGAAACCGAAACGAAATTTATTCAAACAAAACCGAATCTCTTATTCAGTTTGGTTAGGTTCGATTTTCGGTCCAAAACCGAATAATGCTCACCCCTAACCATATCCCATAAAAATGGAGTCAATTGTGGAGCATAAAAAAGTTACATACAAGATTTGACAATTTTTATGACCGACTATCCACCTGACATCAGTCTTGTATGTTAGTGCCAAATTTCTAGCAAAGTCGGCTATAAGTATGAGAGTGCCACACCAAGAAACCTAGGTGCTAGTCGGCAAGTAGATAGACCTACATTTTGAATTGCAGTCTAAGCTCATACAACCAAGGAGTACCATTAAAATTCCCCTAGACTACAAAGAGTCAATAGGTAATATGATACAATTTCCTATAGGGAATTGCATTCATCAACACATCACGCAAAGAGTGAAGGATATGCATGCAAATCATTAATATCATATATTATATATCTTCCTTCCAACTTCCGGGGCAACTATTTCTAGGTGAGGGAGGAGCGAAGAGGAGAGAAAGAAGAAGACTGGGAGAAGGCGTGTGTTTGTGTGACAAATTTCCCTGCTGCTTCCATTGTCACTCTTCTGAGTAGCACAAATTCCGCAAAAAAGGTTACGGAAAGACTGTCAAATCTAGAATGTTCCCCGAGTAAACATTCCAAATGACCATGTCTTGATAGTAGTAGCACAAATTTCTTATTTAAATCGTAGCAGTTGTTTCTAACTACGTTGTACTTGTACATGCCCTGTAAAATTATTTGTAATAGCTAATGGGATAGTTTGAGTACATGATGGCCTTCATGTGCTTGTAGACTTCCATTAAAAAAAATGTTACTTCTTTCAACAAGAAGGTTATTTCTTCAAAGAGAGAAAGTTTTACATTGCAACCCCCCTTTTACACAATGCACTTCATGTGCTTGTTTGTATAAGCGAACAGTAAAAGATGACAAATGTTGTACTACAAATAAAGGGTTTACTTGTAGTTTCTAGCCACTACAAACATGGACTCTCGATGAATCTTAAAATTTTAAAACAGATCAGACTCATTTTGAGTAAAGGGTAGATACATAGTTACCTGGGAGCCCCACCAAATTGTCAAGGTTCTTTAAATATAAGTGTGTGTGGTTTCAAACTATTTTTTCCTATGTAAACAAACATTGATTCCCATTTACTTTCCAAAAACCCAAAAATGTGACATTAGGCAAGAGGTTTTCATAGAAAAAAAATGCCAGGGAAAGATTTAAAACATTTCAAAAATGAAAATGTTGTCATTGTCAGCTATAATAATTTACTCAAAGCAAACAATTTACAACCTAGACGTACTTCAAACCAAAACAATCTACATTCTCTGTACGTCATAATATTGTGCTTGTGCATACGCTGTGCTGCACTAAACATAGGCATAATTCATTCCAAGATATCGTTTCATTTGCTTTATGTTAGGCAGTATGTTATTTGTTATATTGACAACAAACAACATCAATTATTAAAAAAAAAAATGTAACTACAATGCTCCAACTGGTTTACGGTCAATAAAACAAGCTACCCCATTTATGCAAAGACAGAATTGTCAGATGTTCAAAGATCCTGACATAAGATTGTGACAATGTCCTGATACGGGTGCAACTTTGAATGAAAAGAAAGTTTATATTAAGGTCAAATGCATGATACAAGAAAGAACTTGCTTATGATAACATAAAAAACTGCTCCGACCTTATGAGTGATCCATTGCGACTCCACGGCTTCTCTGTAAGCCTGCATGCACCAGGTGACACAGTATTGTTGGTCCAATGATTGTATCATGTTTTTTAATATGGTTAATCTGTTAAGTTTAGCATTTCATTATCACTAATATTCATACCATCACTATAGCATTTCTACTTCTACTTATATGTGTGGTGATATGGGCTTATTGTTTTACATATTAGTGATACTAGTTTTCATTACGGTATCACTAATACTTATGCTATCACCATTTGTCTTTTACTTAAACTAGGCATTGTCCTAATATGCTTTAAACTTGCTACATTGTATATTGCTTTGTTCGTCTAACATGTACTTGCAGAAAAATCAATAAGCAAGATCAAACATGGACATATGCATGAAAAAATCAAGATGGGCCAAAGACGATGGTCTCCCACAAGATTTCTCTAAACCACAAGATTTCTCAGATCAAACATGGACATATGCACGAAGAAATCAAGATGGGCCAAAGACGTAATCTCCGTAGCCACACATTCGAGGGTTCCGCTGCCCGGTCAGCGGACGGGGGTCGAGAGGGCAGTGCCCCCCATCGGGGGTCCGGGGACAGCTCCCGAAAGGTATTCAGTTTTCACAAACTGGATATCTTTGGACAGCTGCCGTCAAGGAAGAAGCCAACATCTATCAAGGAAAGAAACCAAGCCAAGGCATCATCATTTCAAGACTCTGAAGAAGCCTGCACATGCTACAGTATATTTGGAGTCTGTAATGAGTCTTAGAAATTATTGTAAACACAAGAAATAGATGACAAAATCGAAAGCTAAGGCAGAAATTTGCCCATGATCATTTTCGGATGAAAATCGACATACCGACGGTACATCGGTCTGTACCGACGGTATACCGAATTTTGTTCACAGAAAGTTTCTGTCTACAAGTTCGGCATATCGACGGTACACTGGTCTGTACCGACAGTATACCGATTTGTGTTCACAGAAAGTTTCTGTCTACAAATTCGGCATACCGACAGTACACTGGTTCGTACCGACGGTATACCGATTCTGTAACGTTAAAAATCCAACGGTCAGATTTTCGAGCATTAAATGATCCCAACGGCTATATTTCTAGCCGCTGCAATCCCAGGCCGGTATACCGACGGTATGCCGGTCGCTGATTGAAAAGTTGCCTTTGGCTCTTTTCAATGCTCTGGTTATAAATAGTCTTGAACCCCTTCATTCAAGGTTGATGTTTTGAGCCTAAAAATTCCTAAACCACTAAAGCTTATCCACAAACAACTCTACAAAGCTTTCATTTACCATTCACAAATTGTGTTAGTTATTGAGCTGAAAAGTGAGATCTTCATCTTATTGTATAAGGAGATTAAAACCTATTGAGAAAGGTTGAAGTTGGAGAGTCTTCGTATCCAAACTCTCGTTTGAAGTTGGAGAGTCTTCGGATCCAAACTCTCAGTTGAAGTTGGAGAGTCTTCAGACCAAACTCTCGGTTGAAGTCGGAGGGCCCTTCGGGCCCTTCGGATTAAAGCTCTTGTGTAAGAAGTTGGTGAGGCCTTCGTATGAAAACTCACGTTGTACTATTTGCTATAATAGTGGATTAAAGCCGGAGAGAGTTCCGGGACTGGAGTGCCCCTTGGGAGGATACCAAGATATATCGGGTGTCGGTATTGTTTTGCTTCTTCTCTTGCACTTATATTTTTAAATTGCCTATTAGCTTGTGCTAAGTGCTTGATTAGTTAGTTTGACCCTATTCACCCCCCCCCCCCCCCCCCCCTCCTAGGGTTCCTACAAGTATAAACGAGGATTTCCTGAAGAAAGAACAAAGATGAATAGGATAAGCTGAAAACAATATTGAAGCACACAACCTGTTGTGTCCATGAGACGAATCCACATGCATACAACTTATCCTGCCACAGATCAATAACTGAAATGTAATACAATAGACCTTAAACACCGGTATAATATCCATTATCCAGAATTTGCCACATGATATTGACTACTACACGTATCAAAAGGAAAAGCAAGCACATACTTCTGAAAGTTGACATTTCCACTACGCCTTCATCATGTATCCTGTCAGGAGTAATCGGCCCTTGAGCCAGGACAGGATGATCGAAAGTGTCACAATCATACTTTAAGAACCTAACTGCATATGCCTGAATGGCAGGATGAAGAGAATGATTTTTTGCTTCCAGATGTTTGTTGTCCTGCAAGAACCCATGACATTTCAGCTATAGTTCATTTGTGCTTATGGAAGGATAGGAGAGCTTTGGATCCCGATTATTACAAGTACATCCTTACTCTAAAAAAATATGAAAACAAGGCCTCATGAGATATAATATAATAGGAAGGACCAAAGAAGCATAAAACACCAATTGCGCAAGCAACAGTTTTAACTACTACAGTTTTTGTTGTAGCCGTTTTAACTCTTGTTCTTGCACAATAATAAATATCATATTCAATCATTAGATCTTGCGAGATCCATAATCTCAAACCATTCCACAGAATAAAAAATCATAACAAAGATAAAAATAGTTTATACTGCAACGATGTTCAATACACTTCAACTAGAAACACAATATGATAACCATACAGTTCTCAAATAAAAGCAACGATACTACCGTCTTGTCACTAGACAAACAAAAAAGCTAAATAAAGCACCCAAATACATCTGTGTAGAAAATCTTCGATAAACTCTCGTGCTTCTTAATTTCCGACAAGTCCATTTTCCTTGTTTCTCCGAGCTCCGCCATCCAGTGTGCAGCTTTATTGTCTTCTTTATCAATATATTGGAGATTGTGATTTAAGACATTGAGTTGTTTGATAAGAGGATATATCTGTAACAGAAGTTGAAAAGTTTCCTCTTTTCTCCACGCCTAAGGCAAGGAACAAAAAATGCAGGGGCAAGGTTTCTCCTCACTACAAGAGCAGATAAGGTGCCGGCGCGCTATAAGCGAGAGAACGGTAGAAGATGGGCAATAGTTACTAGATTGCACATCATACAATTCACCTGTGCTTGGATAGCCACGCTTGGAACTGTAACATTAGTTTATATAGATACAAGGGTTTAACAGGCAAGTTCAAAAATTAACTTCCACCATCCCTTTTTTATTTACAACCAACACACCTACCTCCAGGGGCTGAGCCTCAAACCCTGCCCCGGAGCATGAGATACAAATGCTGGACAGTTATGAAGGGAAACACGCAAAATAGAATAAACTACGCATACTAGATTGGTGGCGGCCCAGTAACATAGAAACATCAAATATTTACACCATGCTATCCACAGTAACATGTATTTCTCAAATAAGCAAGAAAAAACTGCTGCTACACAGCACTCTTGCTGCTGCATTCCATTCCATTCCAAAGAGGATGCAAGAAGCAACAGTTATTGTTGCAGCCGTTTTAACTCTTGTTCACATGCTCTTCGTAAATCACAAATAACATAAAAAGAGTAAAAAAAAATCATTTTGGAGAAGGTAACAAATGATGTAAAGCCAGTCCAGGACTTCAATTGAACCAATTTTGTTCTTGCACAATAATAAATATCATATTCAATCAATTAGATCTTGCAAGTTGATCCATAATCTCAACCATTCCACAGAATAAAAGATCATAACAACGATCAAAATAGGTTATAACTGCAACCGGTGTTCAATACACTTCAACTAGAAACATAATAATACGATAACCATACAGTTCTAAAATAAAAGCAACGATACTACAGTCACCACCGTCGATCAAGCACCCACCAGTTCTGCATACGAGCACAACTTAATACTGCAGTCATCAAAGCACTCAAACACATCTGTGTAGAGAATCTTCGATAAACTCTCGTGCTTCTTGATTTCCGACAAGTCCATTTTCCTGTCTTCTCCGAGCTCCGCCATGCAGTGTGCAACTTTATTGTCTTCATCATCAATATAACGGAGATTGTGACATGAGAAATTGAATTGCTCGATAAGAGGAAATATCTCTAACAGAAGTTGAAAAGTTTCCTCTTTGCCCCACACCTTAGGCAAAAAACATTTTCTGCAGGTGTGAGAATTCTCCTCACCACAATAACAGATACGTTCCCCTAAAATATAGAGAATCACAGGACATGGGGTATGGATATAGAAATTAGTAACTTGATATTGTATGGCCATCTTTAGACCTAGAGAGAGTCCTTTGAGCTCATTATGAAGTGTTGAGATACGCTCAACATCAGAATCAATACTCGACCAAGCAGCTATTGGCATATTATGACAATCACGTAAAACAGCTCCTTGTCTTGAACTCCGGTCTTCTCGACTATAGAAACCGTTGGTATAGATATTGAATGACTCTGACATTTCCCGTTCTTTCACTTGGGCCACTAGGGCCAGAATAGCTTCATCACCATTTTTCCCTGTTGCTTGGAGGTTAATAACTTGAACCAACCTTGCACTGTTGGAATATAATAAATCTCCTCAAAACTATCGTCGGAATCAAACTCGTCTTCATCTTTAGAACTTGAGGAAAATAAAAAGATAATCAGGCCAGGTAACCGTATATCCGAAATAAATATTTAAGTGTCTTGTCAAATGAACTTGTAGAAGTAGGTTTCATAATCAACTACTAAGAAAATTCACACAATCTACTACACCGATGATGATATGAATTCAACTACCAGGTTCTTCAATAATTGTGTGCGCATAAAACTACTCAAACGTTAACTCAGAATCTTGTTTGTTTGGAATGAGTGGTACAAAAACAAACTTTTGCGAAAGAATGAGATCGATAATTTACCTTAGATTTCCGCTGGAAGGCTTTTCGCCAGTAGAGTCCCGCTCCCCCAGTTTCTTACGCTCGAACCTAATTTCCTACAAGAAGTTATGGCAGTGTATAAAATTGCAATAAATATTGGTGGGAAACAAAAAGTAAGGCAGATGATGAAAGGGAGGAAGGGAGCTTACTGGAAGACTGCGGCATAACTGATTTATACGGAGTTGCATCTCCGCTTGCTTGCCAATTGATTCATGATCTTCTATTGTTAGGAAGGACTAAAGTACAGTAAATATTTAGATACACGGGAACCAAAAACCAGTGAACAAATTGGTAAACACGGAGCATAACAAAGAAGTACCTCACGTGACCCAAAATCAGGATGATATTTCGCAAGCTCGCGGCAATTCCAGCATACCCGGCCTTCAAACATCTTGGAGACCTTGGATGAACCTCCCTCATAATCATAAAGAGCATCGATCTCGCACGTGCACATTCGGCACACCATATCTTGCTCCGTTTGGAGGTTGGACTCCATGGTAGATGAATCTTCCTCAGTTGACCGGTAATCATGTGAATGTTCCAGATGATATAGGGAATCTTTTATATCTGTTGCTGATTGTGTCCGCCTCAACTTAAACACTTGCGGAAGTTCGTAGCCTGTTGTTGGTGTTGCTCCTGCTGCTGCTAATTGATTGAAAGAAGGTGCTTTGCTCATCTAAAATTGATGCAATTATAATAGGAATAAATAAGAGAGATCGAAATTGCTACGCCATAAGCTGAAGCAATATAAGGTTACTTCAAACAAAAACAGATAATACCTTTGTTGGTGTGTTCTGTCCACGGAGATGAGCAACTGTGACTGTTTCCATAACCCCTTCTCCGCCAACAACAAGAAATGGGATCAAAATAAAATCAGTGGCTTCCTCAAATCAAATTAACTTGTAACATATAACGAAAAGAAAAACACTAATTACTATTGTACAAACGTTATAGTAGTTTGTTGTATGATAATAATCATGACAAATAGAAACATAATATTTTTAAGAAAAATCAAATCATAGCATGAAGAAGATATATTAGCAAGATCTATTATAGAATCAACTCACACACACACACACACAAAAAAAAAAAAAAAAAAAAAAACCCTAAACTCTTGTGACGATTTGAAAATAGATATAGATCGAGTAGAGCGTAGAAGAAAAGAAGAAAAGAGATCGAACCTTCTGGCCACTCCTGGAGAAAACCGCCTTAACCTAATATTGTAAGAGAAGCTCGGGAAAAGAAAATTAGGGAAACGTTGGAAGCAAAAGGGGTAATTTATAGGACAAGCTAAGGATGTCCGTTCCTTCAAAGATTAGGGCACTGACCCTATATTGTCCCTGATTTTCTCCCTAATTACAGCATGTACCCTTCGGTAGGGGTGAGCATTTTCGGCTTTGGACCGAAAACGGAACATCTCTTATTCGGTTCCGTTTGGAAAAAAAAAATCGTTTTTTAAAATACTAAAAAAAAATTATTCCGTTGGATTTCGGTTTTGGAAATCGATTTCGGTATAAAACCAAAAATCGAATAAGAATTATGTAATTTATAAATACCTTAATTTTTCTATGCATATTTTGTGATTAAGAATATGTATATTTTAAAACAACAATTTTATATATATATATATATACACACACAAAAATGAATACAAAATTATAAATTTTTAATATAATTAAATCATAATTTTTTTACTTATTCGGTTCAACCGAATAACCGAATAGCTTATCGGTTTGGTTCGGTTTCGATTTTGGCTAATTTCGGTTCGATTTCTGTTTTGAAGTTTTAGATTTTCGGTTTATTCGGTTTTGACTATTTCGGTTCGATTTAAACCGAATACACTGAATGCTCACCCCTACCCTTCGGCGACTATTCCTTAAGGCCATTCATTCGAGTCAGAATTTTGTGCTAATGAGGTCCATGGGCTAGCTATATTTTAATCACCATAATGGCCCAAGTTCTATAGAATGCTATGTTACTATTTATAGTTCGTTCGTTATATTTGTAATATTTGTGTCATACAAAACGACAAATATGAACATATATCTATCCATTAGCACGTGGCAGTCTAATGTGTCAGTATATGCCATTAACACGCTACCCAAATTTTATCTTTGTGTCTACAAAATGCTAAGTTTACTATCAAATATTTACAGCTCTAATACAACCTACTCTCATCCACCTGCTAGCATAGGCCCACCCAGCCCCACGTGGCTGCCACCCGGACACACACTGGGTCCCACCTCTCCCCCCTCCTCCAATGGACGTCTGCCACGTGGGCGCTACGTGACGGTTGTAAGAAGGTTGTAGGCATAGCATTGCTCTTGTGTCTATCTGACTCGATTTAATTAATTTTTATTATCTTAGTATATAGCAAATAAGAGTTTTATAAATTACAAAGATTTTTAAAAAAGTTTATCAGTGGAAGCTTAATCATCCCATAATCATAATATTGTAATTATCATACATTCTTTAAGTCCAACCACCAACCTTCTCCCTCCTCCATAATGATTTTGCTTGCTAAGAAACATATGTTGGAAGCAAAACGCAAAAATCATTCTTCTAAATCAAGAAACTATGAGTATCGAAAAAAAATGCACACCGATATGTCAAAATTACAAATCAAATGTCAAACACAAGTATTAATATATTTACTTGAAAATTTCTATAAAAAAAAGTTCATTGGATGATATGAGTCCAACTCGAAAAAGTCTCCGCTAATGGAATAAGAAGATACACCAACTCCTTACAAACTTCTCCTCCAATCTACACGAGGAACCATACACGTTTTACGAATAGAGAGAAGACCCAACATGTCATACATTGATACCGCCTTCTGTATCAAAGTTTTTAAAACTTTGATACAGAAGGCGGTATCAAAGTTTCGATACCGCCTATGTATGACATATGGGTCCCATATAAAAAATTATATATAAATAATTGTACACGTTTTACGAAGAGAGAGAAGACCCCATATGTCATACATAGGCGGTATCAAAACTTTGATACCGCCTTCTGTATCAAAGTTTTTTCCCTAAGGAGTGTGGAATAGTTTAACTAATCCTTTTTTGCAATTAATCCTTATATATATGTTCATGTATCTAATCCTTTTTTTGCAATCTCTCCTATATTTGATAGGGATTATTAGTGGTATATCCATGTGGTTAACATATTGTTTGGAAAGGAAGAAAAATGTAGAGAAAATGAGAGGAAAATGAAAGTAATAGTATTTGGGAAGAGTGAAGGAATGATGGAGGAGAGGAATTTGAAGGGGGGATATGTGATCTCCACTAAAAAAAATTCTTCAAAAAATGGGGGGAGAGAGAGAGAGATATATATATAAATTTGAAGAATTTATCCAACTATTCATAAAAAATTAAACATAAAAATATGATTTTTGAAAAATCATGACAAATGAGTAATTACATCTTTTTTTAATCAAGGATATAATAAAGACCCGAGCTTAATCAAGGATCGGCGTGCAAATACTTAGACCCAAACATAGTCTGGGATGAATTGATATAGTAAGGCCCGAGCTTAAGCCGGATAGTAGGACGTAGACTTACCATTTCAACGTGTGTATATATATAAGTACCAATCAGATGCAACCATACTCAAGTTACATAAAGATTTGGGCCTCAAAGAGAAATTGCAATAGCAACTATAACAAGAATAAACATGCATGCATTGCATGCCTTACTTTATCTTACTTCACAAATAATACCAACTAGAATGAGAATAAACATATAAATACCAAATCAAATGCAACCATACTCAAGTTACATAAATATGTTGGTCTCAAAGAGAAATTGCAACAGCAACTAGAAATTACAAGTTTGTCACTTGCAAAATTTTATTAGGGCTGACCAAATCCGTACTACAAGACCGTCAAAATTTGGCAAATTATAAGGGCACATGCAAAGTTGATCAGGATTAGCCAAAAGTAAATTTTGATTTATTTACAAGTTTGTCATTGAAAAAATTACTCAGGGCTAGCCAACATGTAAGTATATAAGTCAACTTTTTTTTTTCCTCTCCTCTCTTTCCTCACAAGAATAAGAAGAACAAGAAGAAGAAAAAGAAGAAGAACAACAAGAAGAACAAGAACAAGAACAACAAGAACATCAATTTTTTCAAACCTAATTTATTTTGATTTTTTGCTCTCTTCTAATTTCTCAGATCTCTTTCTCCAAACCCTAATTTATTTTTCTTCTTCTTGTTTGGGCATTATGGATGAAACCCTAGTTGTAGAAGAAATTGGGTTATCAAATCTATCAAATCTATTAATCTATTAGTCTATTAACCAATTTTTCTTTATTAATAGAAGAATTAAAATCCTAGTTGTAGAAGAAAACTATGGAAGAAACCCTAGTTGTAGAAGAATTGGGTTTTATATCAGGACTGCTACAATTTCTGACATTCCTAGAAGTATTGAGGACTGCCAAAAATTGTGGCAGTCTTGAAATAGACTCGATGTACAACAGGACTGCCACAATTGCTGGCAGTCCTAGAAGTACTGAGGACTGCCAGGAATTGTGGCAGTCCCGAAAGGGACATGCTCTACAGCAGGACTGCCACAATTTCTGGTAGTCCTAAAGTCAAAATTCTCGAATGAAAAAAACATGTTAGGGTTTATTTTAATCTTTATAATAGAGTGAAATATGCATTTTATAGTTTATTTCCATGCATTCTTTGTGAGGAAAGAAGTATTTAAGCTTTATTTCCATGCATTTTAGGGTTTATTTAATTTTTTGGGTGCCATAGAAATTGGAAAAGAGAAGGAAAGTAGGGTTTTGATGGAGATGGTGATGATGGAAATGGTGGAGAGGAAGAAGAAGAAGAGAAAAAATAGGGTTTTGATGGAGATGTGAGAATGGAAATGGTGGAGAAGAAGAAGATGGATAGAAGAAGAAGAAAGTTAGGGTTTGTGAAGAGAGAGTGAAATTTAGAAATGAGATTGATTTTTGGGGTTTGGGGGGGTGTGGGGTTTGGACAGCCCCCTAAGTGGAATATTTGGATAGCCCGAGTAAAATCTCCACAAATCCTGGCTAGCCCTAATCCGTGGCTAGCCCGATCAAAATGTTATGTGCCCTTATAATTTGCCCCAAATTTAGACAGTCCAGACTGTCAAAATTTTGGTAGTTCAAGCTGCACTGCTATCACCGATCATATTTTGTACTGCCTGTCTATACAAATTCAGGAGGATCTAGACACAAAATAGATAGCCCTATTGTATAATTACTTGTATACCCCTCCACCCTATGTATATTGTATATATATAGATATATTTTATATGAAATGACCTAACCCTAACTAACAAACTGTCCTCTCTCTCTCTCTCTCTCTCTCTCGTGATCTCTCCTGCCGCGGTGTCGTTGTCTGTCTATGGATTCTTCTCCCGCCGCGGCGCCGTTGTCTGTCTATGGATTCTTCTCCCACGGCCGCTCCTGGCTCGAGTCTCATCCACAAAGGAAAAGATGACGAAGCTCGACGTGCCATGGCCCTCCCTCTCACCTGATGATTAGGAACGGTGGCTCCCACATGAGACGAAAGAGGACTACCTTATGGATCTTTTACCGCCCTACGACTATGACAAGCGCGCGAGAAAAGAGATGGAGGAGTACTATATGGCATGTATTTGGAAAGCGGCCTTAGACTATGACGAGAAAGAGAGGGAAAAAAGAGATGGAAAAACGTAAGATTATTATTATTGCTTCATTTTTCTCTTCTTAGGTTGTTGTGTACGTTAGTGTAATGTTTTTTTTGTGCATTAGTTATGCAACTAGGGGGGCGTTTGGTACGCGGTTTTCTTTTTATTCCCGAAAAAATTTAAGATGAGAATCTATTACCACATTTGTTTGGCTTATAAAAAATTTATTCCCGGAAATTAAAAATACCGGGGTAAATAGTTTACCCACAAAACATGGAATTCTATCCCTTGAGAATATGTGGGTTTTTTTTTTGCCCGGAAAAAAAAAATTTGTCTAAATTTTTTTCTTCTTATTTGATCAATTTTGATTAGTTTTGAACATTTTTTTCTTTTCTTTTTTGTCGTTTTTATCGCTTTTATGCCAAAATTTTCGTTTTTACCATTTTTTTGTCGTTTTGAGCGATTTTTTGTAGTTTTTACCCATTTTGTTTTTTTGTCACTTTTTGTCGTTTTTATCACTTTTTTGTCTTTTTACCAAATTTTTGTCGTTTTAAACAAATTTTTGTCTTTTTTGTCACTTTTTGATTATTTTTTGTCGTTTTTACCCAATTTTTGTCCTTTTTGTCGTTTTTTTGTCACTTTTTTTCGTTTTTTTGTCAATTTTTGCCGTTTTTAAGCGATTTTTTGTCTTTTTTAGATTTTTTTTCTTATTTTTACCCATTTTTTGTCATTTCTTGTCGCTTTTTTTGGTCATTTTTACTGATTTTATGACCTTTTTGTCATTTTTGTCGCTTTTTTGTCGTTTTTACCGATTGTTTTTCGTTTTTGTCGCTTTTTGGTTATTTTTTGTCGTTTTAACCGATTTTTTTGTCCTTTTTGTCGTTTTTATTGATTAGTTTTCATTTTTGTCGTTTTTTTTTTTGTTATTTTTTGTCGTTTTAACCGATTTTTTGTTGTTTTTAAACTTTGTTGTCGTTTTTAACCGATTTTTTTGTCATTTTTTGTCGTTTTAACTGATTTTTTGTCCTTTTTTGTCGTTTTTATTGATTATTTTCGTTTTTATCGCTTTTTGGTTATTTTTGTCGTTTTAACCGATTTTTTTGTTATTTTTATCCAATTTTTTTCGTTTTTAACCAATTTTTTTTGTCATTTTTTGTTGTTTTAACCGATTTTTTGTTGTTTTTTGTCGTTTTTATCGATTATTTTTCATTTTTATCGCTTTTTGGTTTTTTATCGTTTTAACCGATTTTTTGTTGTTTTTAACCGATTTTTTCGTTTTTAACCGATTTTTTGTCGTTTTAACCGATTATTTGTTGTTTTTTGTCGTTTTTGTCGCATTTTAGTTTTTTGTCATTTTTACCGATTTTATGTCGTTTTTGTCGTGTTTTGGTTAGTTTTGTCGTTTTTACCCTTTTTTGTTATTTTTTGTCGTTTATACATTTTTTGTCGCTTTTGGTCATTTTTGTCGTTTAACCGATTTTTTGTCGTTTTCATCGTTTTTGTCGTTTTTTTAATTTTGTCGTTTTTACCATTTTTTTTGTTTTTACCCTTTTTTTATATTTGTTCATTTTTTTCGTTATTATTATTTTTTATTTTTTTTCGGAAATATTTATATTGTCACCAAACATGGGAATGTAATTTTCCAGGGAATTTAATTCCTTGGAATTTGATTCCCGGGAATATAGAATTCCCGGCTATATAGTATTCCGCATACCAAACGCCCCCTAGAAGTAATGCAGTTTGAGAAAGATGGCAAGCCACTTCCGCCGCCTATGCTCAACCTAATGCAGTTTCTGAAAGATGACAAGCCACTTCCGCCGCCTAAGCTTAAGGTATTAAATGTTCTTGTTGCATTTTATAATTTTATAGCATTTCTTTTTCATGAAATATACAACAATTCATATAAAAAAGTAAACATTCTTCATTTGCAAATAGAGCTATACTTATTTAGTTTTAGAAACATCATATTAGTTTGGCAGTGTTGTAAATTTTGGCTTATAATAGGTGGTTGTCCCCGCTGCACCACCACCGAAAACCCCTTTTCGGCCTAGTTAGGTGCCTCTTAGGGAAGTGTCCCACCAATGGATACTTACTTTAGCTATGATTAGAACCATACATAATGTTTTTTTTTTAATTTTAGAGTCCATTTTTTTCATCCACCGGACCTTCACCATTCCACTCAAGGTGAAAACCACAATGGTGTTAGTTTCACACGGGGCCAACCCTTGCTTGGAATGGTGATCAACCACACAAGTTTTGCTGGGTGAAAAAAATTGTATGCATCTTGCATGATATGCACTAGTCCATCACATAGTTTACGGACAGTTGTCCTTGCTCCACGAAACCTAACCCTGCTATCTTTCTTTTTCTACTTCGCCAGAGAGTGAGATCCGATAAGGTTGTTTTGTTCAATATATGTGAGGGTGAAAAAACGCATTTCTCGAGGTTTTATTTTACATGAGCTTGACTCTTAACAGAGCCAAGTAACTCACATCTAATTTTGTTTATAGACTATCATGTTGCACAAATACGAAATACGGCCAAGGACACGATATGTATTTATACATTTTCAAATACATATAAAGGAGTTACCTATGTTGCACGAGTACGGACACCATTTTCTTTTGTCCGTGCAACATAGATTCGATGTGAGCTTCAGCAATGAAGGTTGGAATTGATTAGAACCTGACATGGGACATGGCATTTAGGGCTAGTCTGATTATAACTTGATTGTTTCTTTGCCTTGGTATAAGTAATTTCATTCACAGTGTTTTTCATTTTCTCTCTTAACTAAATGTATACGACCTTTAAGGGAAATGGTTATACTACTCCTGCTACTCTTTGTCATGATTCTTTAGGTGATGTGTAATTTGCTTAAACTTGTAAGTTGAGTTCATGAAGCACTAGGGCTATAAATATTGAATAAAATAGTCCATTTCATGGCATTTCATATCATTTCTGGAACAAGAAAGTAGTTAATAAAATTTCAACGATGATAATGATAATTTTAAATTTATTGTTTCACAAGTATGCTATTTTTCTTCTCCTAGAAATGTTTAGATATATCATGTGCAATTTTGATTTTCTATTTAAAGTCCTTGTTGATTGGAAGAAATGTTTATATATATCATGTGCATTCATATCATTTCTGGAGCAAGAAAGTAGTTAATAAAATTTCTAATGATGATAATGATACCCTTTTAAATCTATTGTTTCACATGCATGCTATTTTTCTTCTAGAAATGTTTAAATATATCATATGCAATTTTTGATATTCTATTTGAAGTCTTTGTTGATTGGAAGAAATTAAGATTTTTTTTAGATAAACATTTTTAATTGAAAGGTAGAAGTGTTATATTGATGAATCTTAACATTTCCGATTTTATTGATAGGAAATTCCCTCAGATGATGAGTATATTTCTAAGTTAGAGAGTGAGCCAGAGGTGCTTCCTCCTAAACCTCCTAGTGACTCGAACTTAGGTAGCTTCTTTTGGTACATTTGTTGGTGCATATATAACTATGTCATATATCACATCACTTTTTAAATTTGTTAAATGTTTTCAGTTGAAAAACTTGAGGATCTTTTGGACCTCAAAATTGGGCACCCAAACATCGAAAAAGGTTATACACTGAAGGAAGAGTATGTCTGATCCTTTTGTTAACTGTTTTCTATGACAATATCTTGCCATATATTGGTAGGTCAATGAATTTATAACATATATCAGAGTATGGCTGATATTGATCTTATTGTAGGATAGTAGAATTGTGATTGTTTTAGCTCATTTTTTTATCCTTTGGTGGAGAGTAAGTACATTGTTCACGTCATAAGAGTTGCTTTAATTTATCAGCTGATTGATATGAACACACACTATTAACAAGTCTTCAAGGCCCTTCCTTCCACATGTTTTATTTTACTTGATTGTGATGTTTCTTATGCACAACCAAAACACAAAACCAAAACCAACCAAGTATCAGTATCTAGATACTGTTGGAATTATTCAATAATTAGGGGCCACACATGTAAAATTAATTGTGTTTGGGCTATCTAAATAATTAAGCCAAATTAAAGTGGTCTATTGGAAATTGGCTTAAGGGTATAATTGTCATGGAATTAATGTGTAGATACCGGAGATAATTCTAATTTGATGAGGGGCCAAATTAGAAATATCAAAACACATGTATATATATATATATATATATATATATATATATATATATATATATATATATATATATATATATATATATATATATGTGTGTGTGTGTGTGTGTGTGTGTGTGTGTGTGTGTGTGTGTGTGTGTGTGTATTCATTAGGGTTATGGTCCCCAACTTATACGGCCACCAACGAGAAGGTTCTCTCTTTTTCTCTTCTGCATCCCCATCAACAGAAAGAGAGGGACAAAGGATTCGGATTCACCTTTGTCATTAAGGGTCGTAGGACTCGTAGCAAGTTGGAAGATCGAACCCAATAAAGAGTCGATCGCTTCAACATCCATCAAGCCAAGCAATGGATTCAGGTACGCTTCCGCAATCAATTTAATTTATGTTCTTCATCTCATGAATCGACATAGCACAATAAAAATCTGACAAGTGGTATCAGAGCCTCCTTGTTTGATTTATGAGATTGAAGTTTTTTAGTATCTATTTTTTTTATTGGATTCATGAACCCTAGATCGTTGAATCTAATTTAATTTAGGATTCCGATTGTTCGATTAATTTTTATTATGAACCCTCCTTTTATATATTATTAAAATTTTAATACAAATCAATCGTATCTTCTTTTGATTTCTTCTTTGTTTTACCAACAAAGATGGATTCAGAACTAGCCTCGCATGGAAAGCAACTAAAAGGACATGTTCGGTTGATTTAGTTAAAAGTATTCGATAAAGAAACTGCATATGCAGTACTTATGCTCTTATGAATTGTTTGATTTAAAAAATCCTTGTTGTGGATGGATGTGGCTGTTTTATTGGTTTAAGTGATTAAAAAAAATAATTATTATTCGTCTATAAAGTGTGATTGTCGCTAAAGTGTTTACTCGATCCATGTTTGATGTAATTTATTGATACATATCTTCAGTAGAATATGTTAATGTTAGCTTCGATCAATTTTCTTCTAAAGTTTAGATTCTGATGTATCCGGTGAAGCCTTATATATTTGGTTGAATTTTATCGAGTTGTGATTGGTTTCGATTATTATTTAAGGGATCGGACGTGAATTTAGTAACTGGAATTCCAACTGAGAAGATTTAGATTCAACCTTTTACACAACATGGAACATTTTTTTTATGTCTACCTATAGATAGCATTTGCTTCAGTTTAACCATACTCTAAATTTTGATTATTGGCAAAATTTTCATATTACTATGATTATTTTATTTGAGTTATAATGTTCAAATATGCATGTACATAAGGATTCAGTCACATAAAGATTTATTCAACATTCAAAATTTTGGTGCTTCTTAATGACTAGCAATAGTTGTCCAATATTCTAATTAGACTCATTGAAACAAGATGTCGCCAAAGTGACCTCTCTTGCGTAGATAGTCTACGAGGGATGTCAGATGTTTGTGTGTGTATATTCATGCGGGTATTAGCCGGCCCAAAGGAAGGTTAATACTTGGCCGAATTGCACACATACTTGTGGTGATAAATGTGTGACAATTATACGGTTTACATGTGAATAATAACCCGATCCAAAGATAGGCTTATTATTTGACATGACTTATTGTCAACGTTTGATCACTACACCAAGAGTACCACTTGCAGTTAATATCACTGTCCGAAGACTTGATATTAATGATGCACTAGGTATCTTGAGATGGGGTTCACCATTATTTGAATTTGTTTGACTATCTTTTATTCTTTGGTTATTAATTAGAGCATATTTGTTTATTTATTTTTGTTCTCTTTTCAGTTAATGATGCTATAATATCTGCCAATACGAATTCAATTTCCATGCTTAGTGGGATAAATTTTAAGGGCAAAAAGAAAATAAATACAGTAGCTGCTAAGGGTCCAGGTCAAAAGAAACAACAATATAAAACTAGGGATTGTTCTTTTGTGATAAGACATGACACATAATGAAGAAATGTACAAAGTATCACGCATGGCGTATAAAGAAATATACATTTCTAAATTTGGTCTGTTCTGAGGTTAATTTAGATTTAGTACCTAAAAACACGTGGTGGTTAGATTCTGGTGCTACTACCCACATTAGTGTTTATAGACAAGGTTGTCTGAGCTACCGAAGCCAATTGATGGTGAAAGATACATCTATGTGGGTGACGGTAAATCGGTAAAAGTGAAAGCATTATGACATTTTAGGTTATGTTTAGGAACCGATTATTATTTGGATTTGATAGACACTTTTATTGTACCGTCTTTTAGACGAAATTCAGTTTCCTTAATGGACAAATCTGGTTATCATTGTTCATTTGGAAATAATAAGTTTAGTCTATCTTTAAATCTAAATATTATTGGTAACAGTTTCCTTAAGGTTTATGATAACCTATATTCATTTAAAACTATTGCATCTTACAATGAAACCTTGCAAGTGGAGTCATGTGGTACTAAATAAAAAATTAACAATAAATGTTTTTAGTCTCATTATGACATAAGCGATTAGGTCACATCTCTAGAAATAGAGTTGAACGATTTGTGTCTGATGAGATTTGGATTTTATTGACTTTATAGACTTTAATGTCTATATTAATGTGTAAAGGGAAGACAGACCAAAGTTAAATTATAAGCAGCTACTTTATTGGTTATGCTACAGATCAATGGGTTGATAATTATACAATCCCACACTAAGAAAAAAAAATTGAGACGAGAAGTGTAATATTTTTGAGGATGTTGAGTTTGGGGGAGAAATAAAGTCAGGATCATTGTCTTTGAGAAGGAATCAATTACGATTCCTATTATCACTTTTGACGATGTGCATGATTCTATACCTGTCATTATCAAGAAGTGAATGTAGGTCCTAAAAAATCAAGTTGCACACATCAACAAATTCGTAAAGATCAAAAAATGAATCTTTCAAATGAACTGCGCAGACATCAGTTTGCGCAGCAAACAGATTGTGCATACTAGATTGTGTACACTACCAAGCGCACAAGCTGACGTGGCAAAAATCATCATTACCTGACACAATCAAATCTTCCTGACAGCTGACAACACGAAGAACGAGGAGACCGTTCGTTTAATCGTACAGCACGGCGCTCGAGGACAGCTGGCAGCGCAATCCATGTTGGCGCAATCCATGTTGGCGTAATCCATTTCTGCGCAGTCCAAGTCTGCCCAATCCAAAGCCAGCGCAGTTCAGGTTGCACGTTTTATCAACATAAATGACAAAATGCACGTGGCATTCATGCCATCATTTGTTCATTACATGGCAACCGTCTACACACAATCATACGTAATTCAATCAAAAGTGCCATGTGTCCAAGACAGTTGGACCACGATCCAACAACTGCCTGCGCAGTCCACTGTTGTGCAATCTAATTGCTGCACAATTCATCCTGCGCAGTCCAGAATAACTAAAAGTTAGTTATTTCTAGAACTCTATAAATAGAGTTTCAAGTCTCCATTCAAGGGGATCAATCATAAATCAGAGATCAGTTCAGAGAGTCCAGGAGTTCTTGCCCAAGTGCTGCTGTATTCTTCCGAAGCTTTTGCCTTCAATTTTCGAGGCTTTTTGCCTTCAATTCCAAAGTTGTCTTCAACTTCAGAGGCTCCGTCTTCATAGTTCACATCGTCCAAGGGATAAAGCAATCGTCATCTAGATTAGATTTCTACAGTTGTACCATTCCCAGAATTCAAATTGTAATCTTTTACAAAGTTTGTATCAATAAAGTTTTATACTTTTGTTTTTGCAAACAGTGAATTCGGAGTCTCAATAAGACAATGTCGAATTACCTCTATAAGTCGTTGTTGAGAAACCTTAACAACGACAACGTAGCGGCACCCCATTCAAGATAAGGTAATTATTCCTAAGGAACAAACTCAACAACCTCAAGAACAAGTAATATTAAGATGGTCCACCAGAGAAAGGAGAAATATAATTTCGAATAATATTGTCATATTTCTCTAGGAACGTGAGAAAGACTGTAGATACTGGAAGATTTCTCAAAGTGGATTGATACAATAAATAAGGAGTATAAGTTCATGCAAGACAATAAAGTTTAAGAACTTGTCCCATTACCAAAGGGTATGAAATCCATTTGTTGCAAATGGACATTTAGAACCAAGAAGGATTCGAAGGGTCATGTGGAGAAGTATAAAGTATGTCTTGTAACTAGTGACTTTACTCAAAAATTTTGGGATTGATTTTAAAGAGTTTTTCTCTTTGGTATCTTTGAAAAACTCCTTTAAAACAATCATAACACATGTTGCACATTTTGATCTTGAGTTACATCAAATGGATGTCAAAACGACGTTTCTCAATGGTAACATTGACGAAACTATTTATATGGTACAGCCAGAAAACTTTATGTCAAAAGATCCAAATAATATGGTTTGCAAATTGACAAAATCTATTTATGGACTCAAGCAAGCTTCTCGTCAGTGGTACTATAAATTTCATCAAGTTGTTATCTCGTTTGGTTTTGAGGTTAACATTGTTGAAGATTGTGTGTATCACAAATTCAGTGGGAGTAAAATTATTTTTTTGGTTTTATATGTTGATGGCATACTGCTTGCCACAAATGATATAGGCATATTGCATGACACTAAGAAATTTCTATCAAATAACTTTGAGATGAAAGATCTTGGTGACACCTCTTTTGTATTAGGAATTCAAATACACCGAGATCGTTCTCGAGATATTCTTGGGTTATCACAAAAGAGCTATATCGATAAAGTGCTTAAAAGATTTGGTATGCAGGAATGCAAACCAGGTGACACCCCAGTCGCTAAAGGAGACAAGTTCAGTCTCAATCAGTGCCCTAAGAATAGCCTTAAAATTAAGAAAATACAATAGATTTTTCCTTTATGATCAGTTGTAGGGAGTCTAATGTATGCTCAAGTATGTACGCGTCAGGATATTGCGTACATATTAGGATGTTAGACAGATATTTAAGCAAATATGGATGGATCATTGGGTAGCAGCCAAACTACTTAAGTAATTAATAGAGAACAAGTAATTATATGATCTTTGTAGGAGATCGGATAATTCTGGAGATCATAAGGTATTCCGACTCCGATTTTGTTGGATGCCAACACAGCAGGAGATCCACATCAGGTTATGCTGACTAATGGAGATATATTTTGGATGAGTGTCAAACATGCACTCATAATTTTTTCCACCATGGCAGTAAGGTTTATAACATACTGTGGGGCATCTATTCAGGGAATATGGTTGCGAAATTTTGTCACAAGGCTGCGCCTACAGTACGGTGGTGAAAGTCCACTTAAATTATGGTGTGACAATAAATCAGCAGTATTGTATTCCAATAACAACAGAAACTTGTATAAGTCAAAGGATATTGACATAAAGCTTCTAGTTGTGAAGGAAAGAATTCAGAATGGTTATAGTGTTCATATAGCACATTAGGACAAACTCCATGTTAGCGGATCCGCTCACAAAAGCATTATCATCCAGGGTCTTTCATGAGCATACTGCTCATATGGGTGTTAATTAAGAATATGACAATATAGTGGGAGTTTGTATTTGGTTGCTATTTGATTTTGGACACATTTATGTATTAAAGTATTTTGGATATTTATCTGATCAGATATATGGAAATTCAGTTCATTCTGTTTTCATTATGTTAAAGTATTGATCTCATTAAAGTTAAGGAGGACCAGTTGGAAATATACATGTATTGATCACATTGCGTGTAATTTCTATGCTACGTATCCATGATTGTTCTATGTCGTTTAGCTATATTGGTATATATGACCATTGATGGTTTAGTTACGCTATATGTGATGAATGTCGCTTTGATCCTATGTTGATATGGTTAATGGACGAGATTATCCGGATATACCCTAAGGATTAAGATAGCAATTTATGAGCTCACTAAGGTTAACACAATTATAAGGTTACATATGTGGTCAAGTGGGAGATTGTTGGAATTATTCAATAATTAGGGGCCACACATGTAAAATTAATTGTGTTTGGGCTATCTAAATAATTAAGCCAAATTAAAGTGGTCTATTTGAAAATTGGCTTAAGGGTATAATTGTTATGGAATTAATGTGTAGATACCGGAGATAATTCTAATTTGATGAGGGGCCAAATTAGAAATATCAAAACACATGTATATATATATATGTGTGTGTGTATTCATTAGGGTTATGGTCCCCAACTTATACGGCCACCAAAGAAAATGTTCTCTCTTTTTCTCTTCTGCATCCCCATCAACAGAAAGAGAGGGACAAAGGATTCGGATTTACCTTTGTCATTAAGGGTTGTAGCAAGTTAGAAGATCGAATCCAATAAAGAGTCGATCGCTTCAACATCCATCAAGCCAAGCAATGAATTCAGGTACGCTTCCGCAATCAATTTAATTTATGTTCTTCATCTCATGAATCGACAGGGCACAATAAAATTTCTAACAGATACAAGTGCAAATCACGAGAGAACTAAATAAGGACTTTGGTAACTACAATAAAGATACAAGTAGTGATAGTGTTGAGGGAAGCCAAAGAAGTTTTGTTTGGTGGAGTAAATGCATGAAGCCAAGTAAATTATAATTCCTCATAACTTAAAATCACACTAAACTTAGCCCTCTTTTGGAGGACTTATTGAACAGTAAGCAAAAGAGAAATCTATTATGATGTTGCAGAAAGTCTATTACAATCGGGCATCAATAACTATCTGGAAATGAAAAACTTGTGATGTTGCAGAAAGTCATATTACAATCAGGCATCAGGAAGTATTTCAACAAACTGGAAATGAATGACTTAAAATCAAGATGACAGAAATTACATATAATTTATGACACTCCAAGGATTATTGATTATATGGGGACATGATAACCGGGACCGAATTTGCAGCTGTTGGCACAAACACATGAACATGTGTGTGCATGGGTGACATTGTTGTATGCAAGAAAACCTGCAGTATATCAAATTAAAGTTGCTGGCTGTTTTTTTGTTTTTGTTTTTTTTCTTTCTATTTTTAGAGTGCTCTTTTTTCTTTCTATGTATTTCATTTCACATATTCGCTATGGAAATTCATCAATTTTTTCTTAATTTCATATTATGCCATCAGATACGCTTATTCAGATGATGGATCCAGATATTCTGATCGATGAAACAACCCTTTCGCAAATAGAGACAAGACCATTTCCTTCAAATAAAAGTTGGAGTTCTCAATCCCCACATGGAAAACCATCGCTGAGCTCAAACACACTACATGAAGAACCATCATTGAATTTGAGCTCAAACACACCACATGAAAAACCATCATTGTGCTTAAACTCAGTTGGGGACATCAAAGAAGACAAGAGGGAGTAATGACCCGTAAGAATAAACAGTAGAATTATGAATCTCTCGTCGAGATACGTACTTAAATTAACTGTGATCTGTGCTTCCTTACAAGTTACCTTCCTAAGCCTTCGTTTTTTACTTCTCTCCTGTCATTTAGTCTACTTGTTTGTCATAACTGCAAGTCCATTCTAGATGTAATATGATTGTGTAGACAAATTTTGTAGTAGTGTTGTTACTTGTCAGCTTGTTGGTTCATTTTGATATAATTGTAATCGTAATGGAATTGAGTTTGTAATGTAATATAGTTACAATTATATTAGCATGTTTGGTTGGAACATTATGTTGTAGGTTTGTGTGTTATAAACAAATTAGTCACAATGGGAGGTCCACTTCCAGTCCACACTGCCATTATATTGGAAGTTGCTTGCGGCATTTTTCCAGCCTTATTATATTGGAAGTCTTCGCCTTCCCATACTCACTAGGTGTTCCTATGTTTCTACTGTTTGCTACTTTATTGAGCTTCAAATTTAAATGAGCTCCAATATATTATCAAACCTCAGCGCCTCTCTCTTTCCATTTGGCTTGTCCCTATGCTCAAACCAAGTCGATGTTTTAAGAATAAAATAAAATAAAAATAAAAAGAGACGAAACAGAAGTTGAAAACTAAGCATTGTCCGTTGGACTGTTTGGTTGTACGAAAATGCATATAAATTTCGATTTTCAAAATATTACCATTATAGGGATTAATATTTTACGGTATTGTCCTACTAGCTTGGTACGAGTATATCATGGCCCAATACCAGAATACAAAGAGCAATGGGTATGACCAGGCCAGATACGCACTATGGAATATACCAAAATCCCACAATACAATCACGTCTGTAATTAGACAAGGGAGATATTTACTACAATCCAATGGTCATCCTAGATTTCGCAGAAAATAGCATGTCTCAATTATCAAGCAAGAAATACTTAAATATGTCATATAAGATAAAGCATAAATGCGTTCCAAATGCTCTATCATAATAATCATGAAGCTAGTACGCCAAAATAAGATACTAGCACAAGTGCCAATATGCATGATCGTCAGTCAGCTATAGTCTAATATATAATCATATAAACAGTCTAATATATATAATCATATAAAAAAGACGAGAAATAGGCTCCGAAGAACCTGGATTAAACAGGTGGCCATCGGCTAAACGTCTAAAAATCATATACAAAATAAGAGTGGTGGGGAAGGAACCCACTCAAGTCTTCTGATTGTCGCCTTCTAGGTATGCGCCATCGAGTGGAATCGACGGTAGATCCTTGAGCTTTGCCACGAGATCTAGCCATACAAAACCAGAGATTTAACTCCTAATAGCAAGTACCATAAGGAAAGCATGAAACGTAATACAAAATCAGCAACAAACCACATAAATACACAAGACTGTAAATAACAGTAAAATATCTGATAGGAGATACAAATGCATAGTCTCCAAATAAGAACATGAAGCAAATACTAAAAGAAAGATAGAACATATAACATTACACGACCATGCAATTGCTATTGGTTGCTACTTAATCTATCTACTAAAAGAAAGATGGAGGATCAATACTCATTCTCTTTCTTCCATAATTCGATATGAATGCATAATTCGATGAATGCAAGCAACGATAATCATCGAAAACATCCATGAAAATGCTTCATAAAACCAACAACGAAAGCAACAACAAAAACAACATAAAAAATGAACATTGGAAAGGCTTGAGGAAGCGACTCTTATGTAGAGTTCTTCTCCAAGACACGATCCACAACATATGAGACTTGATTCCCCAAAAAAATTGTCTTAATTCAATCTGTCTCAATCAATCGATACCGATAGAGTAGCCAATTAATACAGTGTCCCCGGCTGGGGAGTGAGACACTACATATGGTACATAATTGGTCAATACCATGTGGCGGGTCTTTGGTATTTTGGGAGCGGGGTGTGACATTTGTGATAGAAACATTCAAGATATATTTATTCTCTTACCTTTCCTCCTTCCTAAAATATATCAAAGGTTTTTTTTTCCATCTCAAATTTTATTTATCTAATTCTACATTAAAAATATGGTGTCCTTGTATTCTTATTTTCTAGAAATGTAAAATTAGTCTGTGGAGGTGTAGCCTGTTGGGTACACTTGGGGTCCCGTGGGGATGAGCACTACTCGAATCTTTTCCTTGGCATTGTTCGTCGGCCCGGAGAAAATGACACCTAAAAGAAAATGATTTGGGTTGGGCCAAAACAAGCAGAGAAAAAAAAGATTTGGGTTGGGACAAAACAAGCAGAGCAAAAAAAAAAAAGAATTGGGTTGGGCCAAATAAACCAGATCGAGCGGGAGTCGGTGGAGGGAGACCCCAAATTCAAAAACAAATGTTACCGTTTCCAAATCTCAATCTCAATCTCTCTCTCTCTAATTTCCTCTAATTCTCTCTCTCTCTAATTTCCTCTAATTGTTGTTACAATGAGTACGCGTGCGGCTTCGTCATCGTCGGTCCTCAGCGATTGTCTCACACCCATTCGTGCCACGGTCTGGTTGAAGGAGAAGGAGAGCGATGAGACACGTTGTATAGGAAGCTACTCTACAGGACGCTCTTCTGCCATCGGACTCGGAGCAGGCCCGTTTTCGAAGATGGTGAATGTCTGGGTTTCTCCTCCTCCCCATGCTGTAGGCCCAAGAATCCTGCCCGCCACGTGCCCGACAGAATGCTCGATGCTTCCGAGCTCGTCGACGATCGCAATCTCAACCTGCTCGATTGGGGGAGCAGTGGCCTTCTATCCATCGCTCTCGGGAAAAGGGTCCACTTCTGGAACTCTGCTGCTGCTGCTGCTGCTGTGTTTGAGGCAATCGAGGTGGTCGAACCCTTCACGAGCATCTGTTGGGCACCAGACGGGGAACGTAGTGCCATCGGGCTGCACAACTCTGAGGTGCAGCTATGGGATGTGAGGTACTCAACTCTGTTGACAACTCTGAGACGGGGATCGCCAGTCGGAGCTCTTGCTTGGAACAACGAAAGCATCCTGACGACTGAAGGAGGCGATGGAAAGGTGGTTAACAATGATGGGAGGGTATCAGAGTCTCAGGTTGTGGGGACGTTCCAAGGCCACGTGAAGGAAGTTTACAGCGTCAAGTGGTCGGGTAGAAAACTAGCAACCGGAGCTAATGACAATATTGTCCACATATGGGACCTGTCCATGGCCTCCAACTGCTCTGGGAACCGGTAGGTCCACAAGTTCACAGATCACAAGGGAGGTGGCATTAGGGCCCTCGCCTGATTCCCTTTACAAAAGAACTTGTTGGCTACTGGTGGGGGCCGCGCTGACAGGTGCATCAAGTTCTGGAGCACGAGCACAGGGTCTTGTCTTAGTTCCATGGATGTCGGCTCCGAAGTGTGTGCCCTATTGTAGAAAAAGAGGGAGATAGAGTTGTTGAGCTCTTGTGGAGACGGTCAGAGCCCGCTCACGGTGAGGGACTACCCTTCCATGGTGGAGACCGCGACGCTTTCTGGTCACATCGGCCGAGTTCTTTATATGGCACAGAGCCCAGATATATGTACTGTAGCTACGGCTTCAGGAGGGATGGATGAATCGCTGATATTATGGAAGGTATTTCCCCACTTGCCACAACCTCCAAAGACTCCATTTGATACTTTTAGTTGCACTCAAATTAGATGACAAACGAGGGGTTTAAAATTTGAGTAGAATGTGTTGATAGAGAGCTAGAAAGCATGACTCTTTAATCGATTGCCCTCGCACCCAAAAACGTACACACACACACACACTCAAATACACATAAATTTGACACATAAACACAAAAACATGACATAGACATACACAGAGGAGGTAATCGTAAGTACATCCGAAGCCTACAAAACTTCTTTTTTTCTTTTTCAAATAAATTCACCTTATCATGAGAATGTCCATTATATCTAGATAGAAGTAATTGGAATTATGAATATGGAGTGTGTTTTGAAAAAGGAACTCTGCTTCATTTTTCAAACCAAAGTCAGGGGATAGTGCTACTGTAAGACCAAAGGCTGATATGGCAGTTTCGATGAACGATGTGGATTCTGCTTTCGAAGGGGCTGGACAAAAGGCGTATCCTTGTATTTTAAAGTTTTTGTATATTAGTTCTCGTTTTCTGCTTTAGAGTAATTGTGAATTTTTAAACCTTACACATTCGTTCATCATATTGGCTTTTACTATTCGTGGCAAAAGTTCACGTAGGGATAATTTGCTAACACAGTTTTCTGTTAGTTGGTATAAGCTATTTTTGAGAAATTTACTTGCTGAAAAGAATCTAATATGCAGGAGTATATGTACTACATTCAGGAGCAAGGATATTAAAACATGATATTTTTTAACATGACTTATAAATGAGAGTTCGGTGTCCTACTATTTTGTGATACCTTCTGCAACCATTTTGCACGATAGCATTATTATTATCAAGTGAAAACAAAATTTAAACCAGGAATTATTAACTTGCGAAGCTAGTGAGCTGAATACATTATTTCCTCATGATTGCGCATTGCAGCTATAATTTTAGATGAAATCATTTCAGTTTTCTTGGATGCAAAGTTCAAAGAGAACAGCGTGATGTTTTTATCAGAAAATTCTTATTTTTAACTGCTTGGGTTGTAGACATGCCGTATAGGAATACAAATACACTGTTATACTTGCTGAACAGAAGAAAAAGGAACAAATTCTAAACTTGGGAGCACATTCAAGCCTGGACTATTAGAAAGATCGTAATATCATGTACTGAAAACATGGAGACAACTGCAATTATAAAAATAAAAGTCAAGTGATCATGAGTTATTAAAGCACTTTTGCGAGTAGAGATAATAGTAGTGATATAAAATTTGAGATTTTGAAGAAGCTTGTAATGGCTGTTAACAAGCTGTAATTTAGAGAGATATCTGGAACAATGTTAGTTCCCCATGATTATTGTTTTAAAAGTTTTTTTGGTCCTTCTGTCAATGGAACAAGATTCATATATTATATTTCTTGACAACATATAGTGGGTTGGAGATATGGTGTATTAAAAATTTTCTCCCGGTTCCTGTTCCAAAGTCTTCTTAAGGAAAATTCTTTACAGGAGATTCATGTCATTTTGAAGGTACATCGCTAGGCCTTACCTATATTACCTAAACTCGGGTACGAATGTCGGGTACGGGTACATTTCCAAGAGTCGGGCCCTTTAAACCCATAATTGAAGGACACACAGACTCGGCTAAAAAGGATCCAAATTTTGGATACGGGTACGGGGATATGACTAAGGTTTCGTAAAAAGATAACCAGTAATTATAAATTACTAGTAAACTTTACTCAACTAGTTGAATAAGTCCCTAAGGGACCGTCCCTTTAGCTCCCCTACTACTTAACTACCAGTCTACCATATTAAAATAAACTATCTACACCATTACCACATTAAAATAAACTATCTACATCACTACCACATTAAAATAAACTGTCTACTTCACTACCAGTCTTTCGATTGTCATCATGAAGGATTCGATTGTCACCATGGAGGATCGAATACGGATTCCATACCCATACCCATGTCCTAAAGGGTCGACACGGGTACTTCTCCTTAAAGTGGAGAGTCCGGGTAACATAGGGCCTTACCATAAAATTATATTGATTTGGTTTATTTTTGGAATATCTACATTCTGATTATGTGGTTACTCAGCATGGCATAGTTGCTTGTTATGATCAGTCCTTGGTTGAGATTTTATCAAAATGTTTATTGTCCAGCCTTCACTTGTTATATATACTTTAGTGAATATAAGAACTTGTCTGCCATAAATTTATTACCTCTGTCAACATGTGAAAATATTGTTACCTTGCCTATGCTATTATTTTCTAGGTCTTCATCTTACGACACTGCCATAGATCCTATAAGAAAATTGATCCTTAGTTCTTACCGTAGGAACTTTAGTCAAAGAGATTATTATTTTAGCATAGTTGTGCTAACAGTTCCTATTTTTTTTATAATTTTCAGTCATTTGTTCAGTACGGTGATATCTATTGAAGTCAATTTCATACTTATAGGTGGCTTTATGCATATGATTTTCAAGTAAAATTGTGTTAAATGGATATGTAATTCTAGCTACTAAAGTACATCGCTAAGTTCCATCTCTTTTTGCAGACCCACGTTATTCATATTCTTTTTGGATATATGATTATAGTTTTGTTCTGTAGCTTCCTATATGGCTCTTCATTGCTGTATATTCACAAAGTACAAAATATTTAAAAGTTCAAAGAGATGCATATTTTGCTTAACTGTACCTGCTATATGATGCTACTGATGACATTGATTAGTTCCTTGTAATGCCAACAAACTTGCGTTGCATATTATTGAACGAAGTACCTCCCATTAGTCATTAACCCACCATCTGATGTGACATGTATCAACTATAAGGAACCATATAAAATGGTATGTGAGTAGACTCTAAATACCTGCAGTTTTGTGCATGTAGAAACTATTTGATGAATTAGATGGGACATTCTGAACAAAACTGGCATGTGTATGTGCAGTACAAGTACAAACAACGCTACTACCCTGCACTTTTTATCACCTATCCTCAAACTCATGTGTGGAAAGATTCCCTTGAAGGTTATGACATGCCAAACCATATCGGTATCGGCCGATACTGAAAACTATGATCTGGATAGAATTTTGGACGTTCTGGTGCATACATTTGATGGAACACCCAGTAAATTGTAATTATTGGGTCTGTGTATCTATTTATCAGTTTAACAAATCGGCCCCCCATTAGTATAACATCCAAGAAGAATATGTAAGTCATTTGATCAGGTCATACATGAATGGAGTATTTCTAGGCAGAGCCATCTAATGCTTGTGAGGTGCCAATAGATGGTTGTCATTGTAACATTAAAATTATTTTTTATAGAACCACAATATGATGGCAAGTAGAAGCAAAAATCAAGTGCACATATATTATGCTATATACCTGCTGGTCATAGACTCCTTTTATCCAGCACCTGTTGACATCAAACATTTTAGATTACAAATTTCATTCTAGATTTATTCTTTTGTCTTAAATGCCGACTATTTCATATTCTTATTTGATTCTTTGTGCTTGCCTGTTAGTAATGTGTATGCTCTACTTTGTGTAATTATGTGTATTTATCTAGAGCCCTTGTGAGCCAAATTACCATTGGGTAAATATTCCCGCTGCAGGATTCAACAGATGCTGTTGGAGATGAAGATAATATGGAGCATGATGGGAGTGGGAGATGGCCTTTTATCTATTAGGTAGATCAACTCCTTCATGATATGTTTGATGCCAGTAAGGTTCCTGTGTCCTCTATTTCAGCAGCATCTATGTCATTGGTTAGTTATACTATATTTACCTTCTACTGTCTGTTTTATGGCTTTCAGTTTGGGAAGTTCGTCATGGTGCCATAATGGCTTTGAGAGAAATTTTAACTCATCAAGATGCTTGTGCTGCGGTATTTTTTCCTGATATGGACTCATATATGTTCTTAGATGATGTGGATGACAAGGCGCAGATAGAGTCAGCAAAGGGAGCTAGAGATATTGATTTAAACATACAATTTGTAGTGGAGGGCATGAACCAGACCTGAAGAGACAGAAAACATGCAATTACCTGGTTCTTTCTACAAGCTTAATTTGTTCACCGGCTATAGGGACAACCCATTATGTTGATATAAAAGTGGATGTTGGTCCATGTAATACAGATTACACATTTGTTAATAGTAGCCCTGCCATTGCTCATGCTAAGGTAGAACCAGAGTTATATGGAAGGGTCTTATAATCAGTGTAAAGTAGAGGAGGCTGTATCACTTGAATCTTCTGTTGAAGATAGAGGTCCATTTTCACAGACGAGTTTTCTTGCAGATCTCCCTGATAATGCCAGACTCACGAAATTGTTAAAAAATAACCAGGCAATCAATGACCAAGAATTGGAAATATTTACAAGATTGTGCTGTCCGCTTTCTATGTGTGCTCTCTCTAGAATGGTGTGTTAAAGGCTACTGCCAATTATGTAGTTATTATCTCTTTAGAAATGTGAAAGTTCATATATTTAGCTTAATTATCCTCAATTCTGTTCGACCATTAAATGAACATTCTCTGCTCGGTGCTCCTTTTGGATTTTTTTTGTTCATGATGTGCTACTTTGCCCCAAAAACTGGACCTTTAGACCATTTTTCTATAGACAAATTTATCATCATCTTATGGCATTTACTTGTTTTTTCTTGTACTTTTGGTGATTATGTCTCCGACAAGGTTGTTGCCCCTGTCCGTGAAACTTGCGCTCAAGATCTTGGTGTTGTAAATATGCATCCATCATTAGTTCATAACACATTACAAGTTCTATCGCAAATGCAGCTAATAGGTGTTATGGATGGTTAATAGTCATATGTAATTAATGATGACTGTATAATGTGTTCCATTTCTTTTTTTATCTTTTTTTCTTCTCTTCAGTACAGACAAGAATGGGAAATTTGTCACGGGTGCCTTCTTGGGATGAAGTACATGGTTGCAGTTCGGCCGGTATGATATTGCACAACTACCATCGTCTTTATTGATCATATTTGTGCCGCAAAGTTTCAAATTATATTTTATGTTCTTCTACTGATATCATCTGTTGTTTTTCGTTACCAGTAGTTATGTTATTTTGGGTTACAGCTTTTTTGGCAAGGGTAGACCTATACGTTCAAAAATATTGCAGCTTTCCATTCTTCCTATTTTTCCTTGTGTTGTAATTATGAAGTTGATTTAGCTTAGAACTGTGTATAAAGTCATAATTGCTCGGTGATTTTTTTTTTGGGTTCTGCATGTCGCTGTTTTCCTTCATCTAGGAAATATATTCTAGCCATCTGTCTGAAGATCTTAGCACCAATCAACTTTGTTGGACAATACCTAAATCCATAATCTGCTGTACCATATCTCTTATTATTTTACTTTTAGAAGTTGCTATGAAACAAAATATGTGGTTTCTTGTTTTTGACATGAGACCATGAAATCCTAGAACTAGCATAAGAAGATTGTTGCTTTACTTAGTTTTATGGAAGGATGAAGGTCAGAATATACAATTTTGACTATTTGCATTATGAGTTCTGGTCAAACGGAGAAAATAAATTTTTACACAAAGTGAGAAGAGTAAAAGCTGTGTGCAGATTATACAAAATAGTAAAATAAGTCTAGTACAGGTTGGATATTATGGTGAGAATAAAGGTACATGTTAAATTGAGAAGATGTTGAATGTGAATTCCATTCTTGAACTTTACTGAGGTTTTACACTCCATCAGAATTCAGTTCCAAATATTAGTTATATAATTTATTGTGATCGCTGGACTGTAGCCTGTAAATTATACCAAGCAAATGCATTCCAATATTTTGCTCATCAATCTGTAATGTGCGATAATTTATTGATTACTATATTATTTGAAAGAGATATAAACTACACTACACAGAGTGAGGAAAAAGTGCACCCTTTTAAACCTGTCTTCTAGTTTTTCTAACTGATGAATAAAAATGTCCTAAACTTTATGCCTTGGTTGGTTATATCCTTTTTGTTTGAAGGGACAGTTGCCCAAGAGAGCCAGTTCGGACGAATTACCAATGGAATTTTAAAATATATTTATGCAAGGCCTGTGTTAGAAGTGCTATACCAAAATCAATGCGAAGCCATCCTCTTTTGTACCTTGTACTTTTTCTCCTATAATAGTGGTCTTAATGTCCGACTTTGACAATGAAGCTATCAGGTTATGTTTATTAAATGTTGCACGGTTTGTTTTTGATCCTACATAGGTTCTTCTTTGCTACTATTTGTAGATGCTCTCAAGCAGCAACTTGTATTTCTCATGGTCTCTTGATCTTAAATTTAAGATGCCTATGATTTATACCTAGGTGACATTTGGAGACTTTGGATAGTTTTGGACAGTCTAGAAAATAAGAACATCGTGATTCACATAGCTTTATAGCTTATTATTTCAATGTCAAAATGGAGTAAGTTTAATCAAGTACAAACATCTCTCCTATGTTAGTCATATCTGATTAGTTATTTGATGGAGTCTACTCATCTTCGACATATTTGGTCTCATGTTTACGGCAAAATAAGGGTAATGCCAATGATGAAAATCTCACATGATGTTATAAGATGCACTTTTAACTACAGTTATAAGATGCACTTTTAACTACAGTTATCTCCATCTTCCTTAAGTTATTCTCTTCTTTTTATCTTCTTAAATTTAAATGGTAATGTGATGGCTCTTATTTACCTCTTTCTGACTGATATTGTTAGTCTAATAAAAACACTAGATACATTTGTTTCTTTTGTGCCTTGTCTGGTTTTATAATGGTTTGTTTTTCTCCAGGAATTGCTCCAGGACCTGTTAGTATATGTGTTACATGCATGTAAAGCTGGGTTGGAAGATCTAGATGATGATGTAAGAGCAGTTGCTGCTGAGGCCTTAATACCCACCGCTACTTAGCCTCACTTGGTGATAGAACTCTTCATTCGATTGTCATGTTACTTTGGGATGTCTAGCTGGACTTAGATGATCTCAGCCCATCCACTAGCAGGTATTGATCATTTTCATTGACACTTCAATTATGGTGTACAACGACAAGAGATACTCAAACTACTATCTGTTATTACATTTTGAGCAACTTCTTACTTTGAAAATTTGAATTAACTTGTTACATATCAAAAGATTCTTTCATATGTGTGTGTGTGTGTGTGTGTGTGTGTGTGTGTGTGTGTGTGTGTGTGTGTGTGTGTGTGTGTGTGTGTGTGTGTGTGTATGTGTGTGTATGTGTGTGTATGTAACTCTTCATTCGATTGTCATGTTACTTTGGGATGTCTTGCTGGACTTAGATGATCTCAGCCCATCCACTAGCAGGTATTGACCATTTTCACTGACACTTCAATTATGGTGTACAACAACAAGAGATACTCAAGCTACTTGATTATCTGTTATTACATTTTGAGCAACTTCTTACTTTGAAAATTTGAATTAACTTGTTACATATCAAAAGATTCTTTCATATATATATATATATATATATATATATATATATATGTGTGTGTGTGTGTGTGTGTGTGTGTGTGTGTGTGTGTGTGTGTGTGTGTGTGTGTGTGTGTGTGTGTGTGTGTTTATGTGTATGTGTGTGTGTGTATATATATATATATATATTTTTATATATATATATATATATATATATATATATATATATATATATATATATATTGAAGAACGGGTACTTTATAGATAAACTATCAGAAATTACACATACATTCGCAGATTGAACTGACTAATAAAGTTAAAACCCCATAGTGCGGAGGTCGTACTCAATATTCTTGCTTATTCCTACTAAGGAGATTGCCTTCCCCTCAAATATACGTCTATTCCTTTCTCGCCAAACATGCCATACTGACACAAATAATCTCATCCGGGCTTGTCGGTACTTCAGTTGGCATCTATTTTTAATAGCTGTTATTTCTTCAAAGATTGCCTGTAATCCATCTCTTGAGGAGGCAGTAATTCCAACTTTAACTCTGCATGCCTGCCAGATAGTGCTCGAAGTAGTGCATTGGAAAAATAGGTGATCTCGTGTTTCCATATCTGACCCGCAGAGCACACAAATCAGATTTGTTACTTGTACTCCAAAACGCTCAAGTCTGTCCCGGGTTAGGAGCCTATTATTGATTGCTTTGTACAAGCATAGGTGCATTTTGTTTGCTGCCCCCTTCGCCCACACAATCTCTGTCCACCCGGTTGCATTGTGTCTCGTTCTAAGTTGTTCATAAGCAATCCTGCCGCTAAATTCCCCATCAGCGGATCCGTCCCACCACCATTGGTCTCTGACCGCCTGTGCATGGAGTTGGATTCTGGATATGTCATCTTCGAGCATCCTGCCTACCTGTCGATTTGTGACTTGCCATTCTCTACCTTGAATCAGCACCTCAAGGCTCTCCTGGCTCCCAATTAACTCGAACGTTGGCCAACCGAGCAGATCGACGATGCTCTGGTGGTTCAGCCACGGGTCGAGCCACAGACTCGTGCCTTTTCCGTCGTGTATAACCCGGCTAATGAGGCTCTTTAGTTTTGGACGGAGATGCAGGATATTCTTAACAGTTCCCGAGAAATTATTATCTAATTTCTGAACCCAGAAATTATTATGCTTGAGATACCTGTTGCTAGTCCATTTGGCCCAGTACGACTGTCCCTGTAGGAGTTTCCATGCTAACTTGAGCATGGCCACTTCCCGCAGGACCCGCATATTCTGAAGGCCAATACCTCTTTCGTCTTTCGGCCGACACAGGTCTTCCCACTTGATTGAATGAAGTCCACCTTTCCACACAAAGTTTGCGCATAGCTTCTCGATTTGATGGATCGTACCCATTGGGACGTACAGCGCCTGCAACCAATAATTTGCGATAGCCATAATGACGGAGCACACAAGTTCTATGCGCCCTCCAAATGATAGAATTTGTGACTGCCACCCTTCTAGTCTTCTTTGAACATATTGGATCAATCCTTGACAATCAGAGCCTCTAACGTAATTGATTGATAGAGGGAGCCCCAGGTACCTTACTGGTAGAACTCCTCTGTCAATGCCAAGCAGTGATGCCCAGTGCTCCTGCCTCGGACAGTCCTTGTTGAAATATATCCTGCTTTTCTCCTTGTTGAGCCGGAGACCTGAGATCACCCCAAAATTCTCATGAAGCAAGTTGAGGGTCTGAATGCCTGTCTCGTTCGGCTCAATAAACACCAATAGGTCATCTGCATAAATAAGATGCGAGATCCTCGGGATAACTCTACGGAATAATAGAACAATATTCCCCTGGTACATAGCCATATCCATCAAGCACGTATACTACTCCATGACTACAGTAAATAAATAAGGGGATAAAGGGTCCCCCTGACGGAGCCCTCTATTGCTGCCAAAGTATCCGTGGGGCTGGCCTCTTATGAGTACAGAAAAAGTCGGATTAGAGATACAAGTTTTGATTCTGTCCACCCACCAAGTATCGAACCCCATGGCGAGCAATACTGCACACATGAATTCCCTATTCACCATATCATACGCTTTCCGTAAATCGAGCTTGATGCATCCTTTTCGTCCTCCTGCTTTGTTGAAGTCACGCACCATTTCGTGCGCCAGAAGGCAGTTTTCCGTAATGGATCTGCCTTTAATAAAAGCCGTCTGATTCTCTGAAATGAGTCCTTGCAGAATAAGTTGCATCCGACCACATAGAACTTGTGCTATGATTTTATACAGGAAATTGCAGCATGCAATGGGGCGGAAATCACCGAGGGCAGTAGCCCCTTCCTTCTTCGGAATCAGAGTCAGAAAAGTATGATTTAGTTCAGTTAGAAGCTTACCCGAACTGAGGAAGTCATCTACAATATGCAAGATATCGTGCTTAATTTGGTGCCAATGTCGTTTGTAGAATGCCGAGTTAAACCCGTCTGGACCTGGCGCTTTGTTCGGGTCCGCTTTTTTTACTATATCTTCAATTTCTTCCATAGTAACCCGACTGCGGAGAGTAGCATTCCCTTTAGTAGTGACGATACGCTTGCATATTATCTCCGGGAACACCGAAGGATAGTCGGACTGGTTGTACAAGTTTTGGTAGAACTGTATCGCCGCTTGAGCAACTGCTATCTCATCGGTCACACTCCGTCCATCCGGATCAAGCAGGAAAGTAATAGAGTTGACCTGTTGCCGGGCTCGGACGGTCGCGTAGAAGAACTTCGTGCACCTGTCACCCTCCCTGAGCCAATGGCATTTAGCTTGCTGATGTAATCTTAGTTCTTCGTTGAAGCAGAGAATACGGACCTCCTCCTGGAGAAGGAGTTCCCGCCTGGCTAATTCAGGGTCTGTGGGGTCGACTTGAAGCCCCGCCTGGGCTTCACGCAGTTCGCCTTCGGCCTCGTCTAATCTGCGGATTGGCTTGTGTATGTTCCAGGTCTTCAACTCCCGTTTAACCAACTTGAGCCACTGTACGAAACTCCATTGGGGGTTACCTTCAACTGTAGCTTGTAAGCTTCGTGTAACCACTTCATCGTATCCCTCCTGCTGTGGCCAATGGTTACTGAATCGGAAGGGACGGCGACGGGAAGCCTACTGTTCCTGTATACGAACTAGCAGTGGAGTGTGGTCGCTAGTGCCACTTGGCAGTCCTTCCGCCTTCGAATCAGGAAATTTACCCAACCACGCCAGGTTGCAGAGCGCCCTATCTAATTGGCAAACGATTCGAGATTGAACCGAGCTATTACTCCATGTCCACTTGTGGCCAATCTTGGGCAGGCAGATAAGTCCAGATTGAAGCAGACAGTTTTGGAAGTCCGCTAAGATCTCCATCGGGACCTGTCTGCCACCTCGTTTCTCGTCCGAGTAAAGCATGGCATTGAAGTTGCCACATACAAGTAACGGAAACTGATCGCCCATTCTGGACACCCCACAGACGATGTCCTTCCAAAGTTGGAATCTACGCCTACGATCATTATGTCCATAGACCGCACCTATTCCAATCTTCAGACCACCTTTATTTGTTAGCTCAACAATAATTAATTATTCAGAGGAAAATCTTACCTGCCCGGACCAGATACGAGTATCCCACATAACCCAGATGCGGGCGACGCCACACTCCGTAATATTATGGATCGACTGCCACTGGCTCGGGGTCCTCCTTGTGATCTTCATAGTCTCCTTCACTTTACTTTCCTGCAGCAAGACTACAGTGCTCCTGTTACGCCTAATCACCTCCTTGATTTCACGCCATCTGCCAATAGAATTAGCCCTGCGCACGTTCCACGATATAATTGTCATTATTATTGATTGGTTTTTGCGTCCTTGATCCTCAAGCTCTCACTAGGACGGGTTGAGAGAGCTACCTTGGACTGGTTTGCCTGTATGTGATCCTCCTCCATATTACCTGGACTTCTTAGAGTTCTGTGATGTTCTTCCCACCTTGGATTTGGAGCAGTTAGATCCACCGCTTCTTCAGCGGTGTCAGTGGTGTCTCGCCCCCTTTGTCCCTGTGGTGGACCATCCCCACTTCCTCCTCAACTGCATGCCGCTTGGCCGCCCTTGTGTCCTCTGTTGGTTCTCTTGCTTCACTCATGCATAGGTGGCTCGATACCTCCCCTCTACCATCCTCTACATCTCTCATATTGTGGTTAGGAGAAAATACAACCAAGGCTTGGTTGTTATTTTCCTCATCAACCTGTACAGGAGGACTACCTGACGACTCTGGCACCTGGCGTTTCCCAAGTACGGATCCTACTCTGCTGCTCTGGGGCTTCTCACTATGAGCAATATTGTCCATGGCCATGTCAACCATGCCATCCGGTGGAGCGCTGACTCCCAATGGGTGACTGCTTGGGGGGCAACGTGCAGTTGTTGGCTCTTTCAGAGTGCTTCTAGTATCTGTTTCCATGACAGGGTCTTTGCAGTTCTGCTTTGTATGTCCAAAACAGTTACAATTCACACATGATGGCGGCACCCACTCGTAGTCAACCTCTTGTTGGAGCCATTCTCCGTTTGGCAGCACAATATCTATACTCCTCGGAAGTTCTCCCGTCACCGCTATCTCCACGAATACTTGAGCATATGATAGGCGTTGTCGTCTAGCTGTCGGGAAATCAGTTCGGATGGGGTTGCCTATCATACTAGCAATCTTCATGATGGATGGGATTGACCAAAGTTGCGGAGATAGCCAGGGAAGTCTAATCCATATAGGAACTGTGGTTAGACGGTCTTTTTCAAAATGGAGTAAGTTTAATCAAGTACAAACATCTCTCCTATGTTAGTCATATCTGATTAGTTATTTGATGGAGTCTACTCATCTTCGACATATTTGGTCTCATGTTTACGGCAAAATAAGGGTAATGCCAATGATGAAAATCTCACATGATGTTATAAGATGCACTTTTAACTACAGTTATAAGATACACTTTTAACTACAGTTATCTCCATCTTCCTTAAGTTATTCTCTTCTTTTTATCTTCTTAAATTTAAATGGTAATGTGATGGCTCTTATTTACCTCTTTCTGACTGATATTGTTAGTCTAATAAAAATACTAGATACATTTGTTTCTTTTGTGCTTTGTCTGGTTTTATAATGGTTTGTTTTTCTTCAGGAATTGCTCCAGGACCTGTTAGTATATGTGTTACATGCATGTAAAGCTGGGTTGGAAGATCTAGATGATGATGTAAGAGCATTTGCTGCTGAGGCCTTAATACCCACCTCTACTTAGCCTCACTTAGTGATAGAACTTTTCATTCGATTGTCATGTTACTTTGGGATGTCTAGCTGGACTTAGATGATCTCAGCCCATCCACTAGCAGGTATTGATCATTTTCATTGAAACTTCAATTATGGTGTACAACAACAAGGGATACTTAAGCTACTATCTGTTATTACATTTTGAGCAACTTCTTACTTTGAAAATTTGAATTAACTTGTTATATATCAAAAGATTCTTTCATATGTGTGTGTGTGTGTGTGTGTGTGTGTGTGTGTGTGTGTGTGTGTGTATATAACTCTTCATTCGATTGTCATGTTACTTTGGGATGTCTTGCTGGACTTAGATGATCTCAGCCCATCCACTAGCAGGTATTGACCATTTTCACTGACACTTCAATTATGGTGTACAACAACAAGAGATACTCAAGCTACTTGATTATCTGTTATTACATTTTGAGCAACTTCTTACTTTGAAAATTTGAATTAACTTGTTACATATCAAAAGATTCTTTCATATATATATATATATATATATATATATATATATGTGTGTGTGTGTGTGTGTGTGTGTGTGTGTGTGTGTGTCTCTCTCTCTCTCTCTCTCTCTCTATATATATATATATATATATATATATATATATATATATATATGTGTGTGTGTGTGTGTGTGTGTGTGTGTGTGTGTGTGTGTTTATGTGTATGTGTGTGTGTTTATGTGTGTGTATATATATATATATATATATATATATATATACTTCATTCGATTGTCATGTTACTTTGGGATGTCTTGCTGGACTTAGATGATCTCAGCCCATCCACTAGCAGGTATTGACCATTTTTACTGACACTTCAATTATGCTGTACAACAACAAGAGATACTCAAGCTACTTGATTATCTGTTATTACATTTTGAGCAACTTCTTACTTTGAAAATTTGAATTAACTTGTTACATATCAAAAGATTCTTTCATATATATATATATATATATATATATATATGTGTGTGTGTGTGTGTGTGTGTGTGTGTGTGTGTGTGTGTATTTATATATTAAAAAATATAACTAGCATTAAATGCTCCTAACAGATATAATTATTACCGTTACTGTTCCAAACGGAATACCGACGGTATGCCGTCTGGGTTATATTCAGGAGCATTAAATGCTACCTACTCTTGGTTTTCTATATAAATGGATCCTTTCTCTCTCTTGAAGGCCATCCACTTAAGCTATAAATTTTCTCAACAACCAAGAGCTCCACCATTACTACTCTACCAAAGCTTTCAATTGTCATCCAATCCAAAAGTGCTAGAGTATTCAAGAGTTGTACTTTTCGATCTTCAAGTGTTAGAAGATCAACAGTTCTTTATTTTCCTTTTGAAGTTAACGAGCCTTCGTAAGAAAACTCGTGTGTAAGAAGTTGACGAGTTCTTCGAATCTAAACTCGTGTTGAAGTTGGCGAGTTCTTCGGATCCAAACTCGTGTATACTATTTACTCAATAGTAGATTTAAGCCGGAGAGAGTTCCGGGACTGGATTGCCTCTAGGGAGGAGACCAGGATACATCGCGTGTTTGATTTTCTCACTCTTTTATTTTATTTCAGTAATATAGCTTACTTGTGTTTACTTTTATTTTATTTCCCTACTCACCCCCCTCTAGGGTTCTACAATTGGTATCAAAGCTTTGTTCTCTTGATTTGGATTTACACCCTTAGAGTGATCCATGGCCACTAACCCTAGTATCAACACATTCCACAATGAGGGACACTCCACAAATAGACCACCTCTATTTGATGAACCAACTATAACTATTGGAAGATTAGGATGAGCATTTATCTGAAGTCCATAGATTTTGATTTATGGGATTGTGTGATAAATGGTCTCCCTACTCCTTCCGGAGTTATTGAGGATGTTGTATCTGACACCCTTAGGGATAAACTCACTGAGAATGTCAAGAAGCTTGCTAGTCGAGATGCTAAAGCTATGAACACTCTCTACTGTGCTCTCGATACAAGTGAATTCAATAGTATCTCTACCTGCAAGACTTCAAATGAAATTTTGAAGTTGCTAGAAGTCACTCACGAGGGAACATCACAAGTAAAAGAATCAAAGATTAGTAGACTCACACAAGAATATGAATCTTTTAAGATGAAACAAGATGAGTCTATTACTTGCATGTTTACTCGTTTCGGTGATATCATTAACCCTCTTTCTTCTCTTGGTAAGGAATATCCTGCTCATGAAAAGATCAGAAAAATTCTCAGAGGATTGACTAAAGGATAGAGTGTAGGTCCTAAAAAATCAAGTTGCACACATCAACAAAGTCAGAAAATCAAGAAATACAACTTTCAGATGAAGTGCGCAGACATCAGATTGCGCATCCTCCAGATTGCGCACGATAGATTGCGCACACTTCCAAGTGCGCAGGCTGACGTGGCAAATCACCATCATTACCTGACACAAATCAAATCTTCTGACAGCTGACAGCACGGAGAACGAGGTGACCGTTCGTTTAATCGTGCAGCACGGCGCTCGAGGACAGCTGGCAGCGCAATCCATGTTGGCGCAATCCATTCCTGCGCAGTTCAAGTTGGCGCAATCCAAAACCTGCGCGATTCAATGTGCGCGTTCTATCAGTATAGATGATAAAATACCCGTGGCATTCATGCCATCAATTGCTTATTTCGTGGCAACTGTCTATGCATGATCATGCACATTTCAATTAAATGATGCCATGTGTCCAAGACAGTTAGCCCATGATCCAGCAACTGCCTGCACAGTCCATTGCTGCGCAAACTAATTGCTGCGCAATCATCCTGAGCAGTCCAGAGTAACTGAAAGTTAGTTATTTCTCAGAACTCTATAAATAGAGTTTCAAGTCTCCATTCAAAAGGGATCAATAATCAATAACCAGAGATCAGATTATAGAGAGATCAGACTTCAAAGTTCAGAGAGTTCAGGAGTTCTTGCCCAAGTGCTGCTGCATTCTTCCGAGGCTTTTGCCTTCAACTTCCGAGGCTTTTTGCCTTCAATTCTAGAGTTGTCTTCAACTTCAGAGGCTTTGTCTTCAGAGTTCACATCGTCCAAGGGATAAAGCAATCGTCATCTAGATTGGATTCCTAAAGTTGTACTATTCCCAGAATTCAAATTGTAATCTTTTACAAAGTTTGTATCAATAAAGTTCTTCAACTTTTGTTTTTGCAAACAAAATGGCGACTCTGCTGGGGACTACTTTCTCCTCTGATGAGGAAGTGACAACTCAATATGATGTAGCGTCTATCGGAAAGACGCAGAAGACACTGGTTGTGAAGATCAACCAGACAGCCTACGAGTCTATGATCAATTCCAAGATCACTCCTCACACTGCAACCACTGCTGCCACAAGCAAAGTGCGCCCAGTTTGGGTACCAAAGACTGCTGCGTATTTTGTTAATGCCGCCAACAAGACTCCTGCGCAATCTACCAGCAAGATTGCTGCGCAGTCCAAAGCTTCTGTCATCAAGCCTACTGCACAATCTATCTCTGCTACTGCTGCGCAATCTGCTATTGCCAGTACACAGAAGACTTCATATGCTGCCATGGCTAAGTATAAAACTCCTATGCCCCTGGCGCAATTGGCTGCCAATCTGCCTGTACAGTCTAATGCTCCAGCAACCAGAGTGCAACCTAAGCATTATGTGGCAAGAACTCCTGATGTGCAAACCACAGTCTCTGTGGCCAGAACCAGTGTACCATCAACCCATGCGCAAAGCATGCCTGCACAATCCAAGAGTGACAGCCTTTTGGCTAAACTCTCTTCTTCTCATAACAAAGGGAAAGATTCTGTTCCTCCTCTCAAACACACTGTTGCTCCTGTGCAATCTACCGGGGGTAGTCCTTTGGCTATTCCTCTTCCTCTTCAAAACAAAGGGAAAGGCCCGTTGGTCTTTTCTCAAACTTTCTTGTCCCATGACTTGGAAGACAATAGAGGGAAACGCTCTTTAGCTAACCCTTCGTCCCAAAACAAAGGAAAAGGCCCTTTGGTCTTTTCTCAATCTTCTTCAGTTTTTACCGAAGAAGATCAATCTGAACGTGCCTCGGCACCAATCGGTACTAGAACTCTTTCAAACAAGGATTCTTCTTTCCTTTATAACAAGAGAACTTGTACTAACCAAAGAGGTATTCTGCCTACCCCGGTAGCAGAATTCCAGGACCTTTCGACTCTCAAGATTTCTTGTTCCAGACAGGGAAAACTGCTGGTGTCTCAAACAGAAACCTCTGGGGGTGAATTTGCTGATCTTAGAACTTATCTCAACAGACCCACTTCAGTAAAACGCAAACAGCCAATGCCGAAGATCAAACATCATCAAAAACAAATCTCCAGGGTTAAAAATCTCGACACTTATGCCAATGAAGTGAGCACTTCCCTGTATACTCAAGGGACTAAACATTTGAAGAATCGGAATCATGTTCCGAACATTATCAAAAAATAGATCCCTCAGAGTTTTCCTCGTCCTGCTGCTGTTCCCGATCTCCGAGAACATCTCTGACAAAAGCGGGATACTATCTCAACACCTTCAGTTCAACCATCTGATCATCATTGCAATCACAAAGTCATCATCCAATGTTGTTGTCAAACAACAAAACGATCTGTCTTCGATCGTTTGACTTTTGCTAAATCTGAACCTATGTCAGAAGAAGATAAAGTCTTGTATGCTTCTGTTAACATGACTTCCCGAGACACTGGGGGTAGAAGATGCTCTAAGCACGGCAAACCTCGTAAACCAAGTCAACGGTATTTAGAATTACTCCAAGAATCTTCTGAGGGAGTGTTTCGACATACCCGTTCTCGAAGCCGAGACACAATCGGTCAAAGGAATCTTCCTCAAGATCCTTCGGGTTATCTTCCTGCTTCTCATTCAGGAGACGACTCTTTCTCCGACTATGATGCATATAGCGAAAGCTCCGAACAGACAGTGTCTTCTACTGTACCAAGAGAAGTGACAGCTTATGTTGTCACTGATAATCCAGATGCTTCAACATCTACAAATCAAGAACAGCGAATCGCTGCACTTGAAGACAAGCTAAAAACCATGGCTGAAATGGTTGCTAGTATGCATTCTATCATTGTGGCACAATATGCTACACCACCGACTGCACTTACTGCGAGTCCAGAGATCATAGCATCGTCGGTACCTACCAATACTGGGCTGGGGGTAGTGTCTCCTCAAATGCCTCATGTGCAAGTACAAGTTCAAACTACACCTAGTCAATCAGGAGCTGGGGGTAGTGCTTACAATGCTGTTCCTCCTCCTACCACTCTAACTCAACCTACTCCTTCTTCGTTATCAGAAGATGCCAATGAAGCTGTCAAACTCTTACGAACCCAGTTCGAAGCCTTTAAAGAGAAAGACAACTTACAAAGATTGGGAATCAAGCAGCCTTATCCAGTTGAATGGAAAGAAGTCCCGTTCCCACCGAAGTACAAAATTCCAACAATCTCTTTGTTCGATGGCAGTACTTCTCCTAGTCAATTCATCAATCATTTTGAGGTAATGACCGTTCAACTCCAGCCAAATGACGCTCTTCTTACCAGAGTGTTCGTCGGTTGTTTAGCCGGCGTAGCATATGACTGGTATAGAAGTTTGCCCGATGGTTGTATCACTTCCTTTTTAGGTCTCAAACAAATCTTCCTAGAGCGGTTTTATGAAGGATTTAACGACATGACTATGTCGGCTCTCAACAAAATCAAACAGAAACACAATGAAACTGCTGAGAGCTGTATCAAACGTTTCCGCCGTGAAGCTTTGAAAATGCCTCCCAGAACTCCAGCTACTGTCACTATTGATACTTGTAAGGCAAATCTTTTGCCTATTATCAGTATGTGGACAGGATCTACCCAGTTCCAAGATTGGCCCTCATTCATTGTCAACGCCAAAGCTGCGAAAGTGAGTGCCGAGAAGTTCAAACAATTGGGGGTACAGATGTCTAACCCTGATCGAGATGAACACCAGACATCAGGTAGTGGCAACCGCCAGAACAACCGCAAAGCAAAAGAGACTTTGAACATCAATCTGAACAAGAATAAAGAGTCTCTAGCTGTCAATGTGGCTCCGCCTACTTCCACTCCGACTCCTTCTGTACCTCCACCGAGGGAACCTCGTCCAAAAGTAGAATATTCTTTCGATGAGAATGATACTGCAAGCATCTTTGAATGTTTACTCAAAAGCAACAAGATTCAGCTCCCAGATCCAAAGATACCTGATGAAGTCGGTAAGACAGATCATCCTAAATATTGTGTTTACCACAGGTTCATTGGACATCCTACTCGAGCATGCTATGTGCTCAAGGGCAAAATTCAAGAGCTTGTCAATGCAGGTGTCGTCACTCTGCAGCAAGATGAGAAGACTGTTACTGCAAACATGGTTTCGGTCCAATTCGGTAACTTTCCTCCGCAGATGGTACAGCACGGTGTCATTCCTATTCCCAAAGCTATTCTTGAGATTAAGAATCTTCCGCCTCCATCAAATGAAGGTCTTGTCCCCTTGTCTTTTGACAATGGCGAAGTTATCTGGGTCCATCCAGATCTTGTTTCTGAATTCAAAGTCTTTTCTTCGTCTAAGAAGAAAGACCGCTCCAAAAGCAAGATAAAGACCTGCAACATGGTGTCTTTTGAACCCATCGTTGACGAAGAAATTCTGCTAGGTACTAGATCAGGGAAAGCTTACTTGAAAGAGTATCCTGATACTCAAGAAGATCCTACCTCTTCTTCTGAACCTGCTCCAGCACAACCTGCTTCCACGAAAGAGATCCCTTCCACATCTTCACCAGTTGTAGTGCCTATTCCTCCTAAGCCGGTGGTTGCCGATAAAGGCAAACAACAAGTCCGCTTTGACAAGCCCCTGAAGAAATTATCTCCTACAGGACTTGAAAAGCCATACAACTTTGATATATTGGCTCAACTAGCCAATACACCAGCTAGGTTATCAATCTTTGAGCTCTTGCGCCTTTCTAAGGAGACTCGAGAGACTTTAAGTGAAGCTCTGATGCAGGCTGAAACTTGCCTAACTCTCCTCAAAAAATCGAAAGCAGAGCCAGTTTCTTGCCGTTATTGTCACAGCATATTAGAGTTGATTCCAAACATCACTTTCACTCAGGATGATATGCTGCTGGAGGATAATAGACATGATCGTCCTCTTTATTATACAGGATATGTCGATTCGATGAAAGTCGATCGTATTCTGATAGATCCAGGGTCTGCACTTAGCATCATGCCAAAGACAATGCTAGACGCATTGAAGATGCCAGTGCATAGTCTTTCAAGCATAATCACCACTATCTTGGGATTCAACCAAGGAAGGAGTGAACCTTTGGGTAAGATTCGCTTGAAACTCCAAATAGGCAATCTTCGCACAAAGGTGACCTTTTATATCATCGACAATCATGGTTGTTCTTACAATGCTCTCCTGGGAAGACCCTTTCTCCATGAACATAACATTGTTCCATCAACTCTTCATCAATGCTTTAAATATGTTGATGACAAAGGACAAGTTCACAAAGAAGTTGCAGACCTTTATCCTTTCAAGGGTGTTGAAGCATACTCAATGACGCTCGTATGTATAAGGAAGAATTTATGAAGGTGGTATTGGCAATGGATACTGAAGAAGATCAAGAAGCAGTGCCCAATGACACTCTCATTATACCTGTTAAAGGGCATGTTTCCCACCCTTAGTATTCTAAACCATTGGATATTCATTTGCCAGTATAACGACAGTCTACTGATGGCGATCGGGATAAAAGGGAGTTCACCTCTTCTGAGCCACTTGTTATCGACTTACGCCGTAACAAGGACAAAAAGCAGCTCACTTCTTCTGAGCCTCTTGTTGTTGATTTAACTCATAACAAGGAAAAAAGTGAGCTCACCTCTTCTGAGCCACTTGTTATTGACCTTCGTCGTAACAAGCCTCTTCCACGCTCTTCTTCTTCCCCTCTTGTAATCAATCTGACCAAGCCTGCTAAGGCTAAAGGTCCTGCTGTAAATACAGATGTACATATCAATGAAAAAGCATCTACTTTCCAGTATACTGATGTTATTTATCATACTAAATGCTATTTGGATATGTTAGATAGCTTCAAATCATTTACAATGGGAGTTGTGCAATCTCTTCAAACAGAAGTTTCATGGGAACACCCAAAAGATTCATATCGTATTGTTTCTGCTCGCAAGAAAGGTGAACGTCCAATACTTTTTAGTAAAAGACCGGAACAAAAATTCAGCTATACGGATGATAGCAAAGTTAACGACACGGAACATCTTCAATTCCGTCGTTACAGTCAACAATCAAAAGACATCGTCCGAAAGATGGGTTACGACTTCAAAAGCGGCCTCAATTATGGTAAGGGCAGAAGGACCCCTCTCCGTACTGCTGTTCCACAAGGAAAGTCAGAAATGTATTACAGCAGAACCAAAAGAGGTCTTGGATATGCTTCTCCTCTGATGTTATCCCCAGCAGGTTCTGAATCTGATAGTGAGGAACGTTCTAACTCTTTTGATTCCAGGTCATGGGATTCTGATATTAGCGTTGGTGAAGTCTATCGTGTAATCGTATCTTCTAATATGGTTTCTGCTGAACTTCCAGAAGGATATGATGAGGACATTGAAGAAAGTTCTGAAACAGATCCTTGGGCTCAACAGATGGATAATCAGTGGGTACTCCGATTTGAACAAAGAGAACCTCCTACTGAAGATCAACTAGTTCAAATTGATGTAGGAGAAAGTGAGTTACCTCGTCCAATCTTTATCAGCAAGAATCTTTCGAAAGCAGATAAGCAAGAGTTGATTCTTCTCATTAAAGAATACATTGACGTCTTTGCTTGGAGTTACGAAGACATGCCAGGTTTAGATCCCAAAATTGCTACTCACAAACTGAATATTCTGCCTAATGCTAAACCAGTCAAACAGCAGCAACGGCGATTCAAACCTGAAATGATGGACGCAATCGATGATGAAGTTAAGAAGCTTATCGCTTGTGGCTTTATTCGAGAAGAACAACATCCTGATTGGGTAGCCAATATTGTTCCAGTACTGAAGAAAACCGACAAAGTTCGAGTCTGCATTGACTTTTGGGATCTTAATGAAGCATGTCCGAAAGATAAATTTCCTCTCCCTATTACGGACGTTATGATTGACAATACCTGTGGGTTCGAACGAATATCTTTTATGGATGGATTCTCTGGATACAATCAGATCAAGATGAATCCCGAAGATGAAAAACACACATCTTTCCGTACTCCTCGGGGAGTCTATTGCTACACAGTGATGCCATTTGGTCTCAAGAACGCTGGTGCAACTTACCAATGGGCCATGAGTACCATTTTCAGAGAACATCTTCGTAAGATAGTCGAATGTTATGTTGATGATATCGCTGTTAAAAGTCGTCTGAAAGAAGATCATATCCAAGATTTGAGAACAATCTTCAATCTCATACGTCAACATCAGCTCAAGATGAATCCCACAAAGTCATTCTTGGGTGTCTCTAGTGGTAAATTTTTCGGCTTCGTTACTACCTCTAAGGGTATACACGTGGATCCCGAGAAGATCAAAGCCATTCAAGAGATGCGTCCTCCACGCAACCTAAAAGAGCTACGAGGATTTCAAGGTCGACTTGCGTACATCAGGAGATTCATTTCGAACTTGTCTGGATGCTGCAGACCATTCACTCAGCTAATGAAGAAGGGTGTATCTTTTATTTGGACTGAAGAATGTCAACAAGCATTCGACAACATCAAACGATATCTCATGAACCCACCAGTCTTGGTGCCACCAATCTCAGGTATTCCATTCTTAATGTACATCCGTGCTATGGATCATTCATTGGGTGCTTTACTTGCCTAAAAGAATAAAGAAGGTCATGAACAAGCCATCTACTATCTCAGTCGTACTATGATTGGTGCTGAACACCGTTATAGTCCGGTTGAAAAAGAATGTCTAGCCTTTATGTTTGCCGTTCAAAAGACAAGATATTACATTATTGGTCAAACCATTCATGTCATATCCCGAGTCAATCCTCTTCGGGTACTGATGAAGAAGCCTAGCACACTCAACTCTCGGCTTGCTACATGGGCCATTCTTCTAGCCCAATACGATATGGTGTATGTTCCTCAAAAGTCTGTTAAAGGTCAAGCACTGGCAGATTTCTTGGCGGCTCATCCTGTACCAGAAACATCCAATCTTTACGATGAAATTCTAGACGAGATGTTGGAAGTCAACATGATCTCTGAATAATTTCCAACTTGGCGTTTATTCTTTGACGGAGCATCCAGAATCGGACCCAATGGTGCTATTGTAGCAGGAGTTGGAGTTGTTCTCATTTCTCCAGACGGATCAACTATCCAAAGAGCTTACTCTCTAGATGAATCCTATTCTAATAATGTAGCAGAGTACAATGCTCTATTTATTGGTCTTCAATTAGCCAAGCAATTGAACATTGAATATCTCGAAGTTTACGGCGACTCTAAGCTGGTTGTCAACCAGGTTAGAGGAACTTATGAAGTCCGTCATCAAGATTTGGTACCTTACTTTGAAGCAACAATTAACATGGCTATATCATTCAAAGCTTTCTTTATTGAATATGTACACCGAGCTTGCAATACTGAAGCAGATGCCTTAGCCAATCTTGCAGCAGTCTTAGCCGTTTCCATCAGAAGACAACAAGTGGTGGTTATCTCTAATCGAGAATTGTTTTGTGTCGAAAACAATCGTAACATCGAGTTCAGTAATTTTGCTAAAATTAATGTTATCAATGAAGATTGAAAAACTCCTTTCATCGACTTCGTGGTTCACGATATACTCCCCGAAGATCCTAAGGAGGCTATAAGTATTCGACGACGATCTCTACGGTTCTACTACAATCAAACCAATAAGACTCTCTATCGGCGGACTTATGACGGTCTCCTTCTACACTGTCTAGCTGGTGAGGAAGCAAAACAGGTGTTACATGAAGCTCACGACAGTGTCTGTGGAGCACATCAGCCTGGTCCTAAATTACAGGATCGCATCCGAAGAATGGGTTACTACTGGCCCTCTATGGTATCAGATGCTATTGAATATGCAAGGAAATGTCGAGCCTGTCAAATCCATGCAGATTTCATTCATCAACCTTCGGAATTTCTATATCCGACAGCAGCTTCCTGGCCTTTCGAAGCTTCGGGCATGGATGTCATAGGTCCTATTAATCCCCCTTCTTCTAGAGGACATCGATTTATTCTAGCAATAACAGATTATTTCTCTAAGTGGGCTGAAGCTATACCTTTGGCTGAAGTCAAAACCAACAGTGTCATTAACTTCGTCAAACACCATGTCACTTATCGATTTGGTATCCCTCAACGAATCATTCATGACAACCGACCGCAATTCATCAGACAGAAATTCACCAGATTCTGTGATGATCACCGGATTGACAACATCGCCTCGACTGCCTACAATCCTGCTGCTAATGGATTAGCTGAAACTTTTAACAAAACTATTATCAAGCTCCTCAAAAAGTTTGTATCCATTAACAAACGGAATTGGAGTGAAAAGTTGGGTGAATGTCTTTGGGCCTACCGAACTACGGTCCGTAACCCTACAGGTTTTACGCCTTTCTCCTTGGTATATGGCTGTGAAGCTGTTCTTCCTCTGGAACTTCAAATTCCTTCTTTAAGGATTGCCATTGCTAATGAGCTCACTACAGAGAACAATGATCTTCTTCGACTTCAAGAATTAGAGGCACTTGATGAAAAGCGATTAATGGCTCAACAACATATTGAGTTATACCAAGCTCGTATTTCTAAGACTTTCAACCGTAAAGTGAAGGTCAGAGCCTTTCAGCAAGGAGAACTTGTTCTAACAGTCAGACGTCCTATGACTATGACTCATATGAGCAAAGGCAAATTCGATACAAAGTAGGAAGGTCCTTACGTTGTAAGCAAAGTTTTCTCAAATGGAGCATATCAACTCTCAGAATTTGATGGACGAATTGCAATGATGCCTATCAATGGCAAATTTCTTAAAAAGTACTATGTGTAAATGTAAATACTTGTAAATCATCAGACAAGTTCAAGTTCATAAATAAAATTTTATTTCATCATGAATGATAGTACATGATATTAAGGAAGGTCACTATCATCCTTCTCTACATTTGGACGAGGACCACTGCCGTCCTTTTCAAAAACACGGTCGGCAAAAGAGCCGAGAACTTTCTTGCTGGAACCTACTAAGAACTTGCAAGCGGCCATCCTCATGGCTTCCTCTTCTTTAGTCTTTCCTGGTTCAAGCAGAAAGTCCAGGATGTCGCGCGGTGGCTTGGGTGCAGACGAACCTTTGCCTACTTTTGCCTCCTTTGATTGAACTGGATCAACAGGACGTTCTTTAACGCCTTCTTCAACCTTCGGGGCGAGTTCAGTCTTCCTGATTGCATCTCCAGACGACATTTTTATGTTAGAAAACAAGAAATGCTCCTTTCTGCTAAAATTTTGTTCTATTTATAGGCAAAATAATGAAGCAACATATCCATTCGACGGTTCGTCCGTTCATTATTATCCGACGGTTCGTCCGTTCCTTCATCATTCAATTCACTTGACGGTTCGTCCGTTCATTACATTATTATCCGACGGTTCGTCCGTTCATTATCATCCGACGGTTTACCCATTCATTCATCACCACTTGACGGTTCATCCGTTCATTATTATCCATTTTGACGTTTTATCCGTTCATTTCATCATTTGACGGTTTTCCCGTTCATCTCACATCCACATCAGCAACTTATCGTTTCGATTAAGTTGTCAATTGAAATAATAATATTCGATATATTCTGCCACGTCTATATTACCTCTGAGCAGATATAATGAATATAATTATTTTCTACAAAATCATCAAGAAATATATCATGTCTTGTACCTCTGAATATATTTTCTATCTCTATTATTTATATCTAAACAAGATATGCAACAAATAGTAGAGCCACAGCAAAAATATCTTTTATTAATTGAAATATAAGACATTACAAAAAAAAACACATATACTTCAAAAAGACATAAAAATACAAAAAGTTCCACTAAGATGGAGGTATTATCAGATTGTCAATCTGCTGCTTGAGAGTCTGTAGCCGTTCTTTACGAGTGGACACCACCCTCCTTCTGGCCTCCTCCATCCCAGTTTTCTTATTAAAAGCAGGCATGGTCACTATTCTGCGGGTAACCTCAGCATTATGAGCTAATACATACTCATCCCTCTCCTGAATCAGAGCATTAAATTGTTGAGTTGCAAGTTGATGATAAGCAACTTCATCTTCTAACTCTTTCTGAAGACGAGCAATCTCTGCTCTTAGTTCAGCAGCCCTCTGTTCTTTTCTATCAGCCATCAAGGTTACTGATTCCAGCTTGGAGTTATACTCAGCAGATTTTGCGGAGAAGGCTTCCAAAAGGTTCTGGAGATTAACCCTTTCAATATCAGCTGCTTGAGCCAGTTGCTCGAATTCTGCCTGTACTAGAGATTCTACGTCTCCTTGGTTGAGCACTTTATAGCTTTTGATAGAAATCTCTAATTCATTCAAAATATGATCCAGGAGAGTGGCTTGAGCATCAGTACCTTATTCCCGGATAGCTCTTATTAAGAGAGAGGTTGGACCCCTAACCATAAAAAAATCAGTGCCCTCTTTCTCCATCATTCTTTTTACTAGAGGTCCCAAAGATTCAAAGAAGCATCTAGTAAAAGATTGGATCACAAGATTATTAGTGGCTATAGTACCAGGAGTTGTAGCCACTCCTGTTGATGATGAGGCTGTGGGACGTTCAACCTCTTGCGTCTGGATAGCAGGTTCTTTGAACAAGGGAGCCAAAGTGGAGCTAGTTGCTCCTCCTGGTTGTTCTTATGCAAAAAGTAAAGATTGTTATTTTGCCTGTTGATCGCTATTGTTCAAGAAGATTAAAGATGTAAATTATCTTACCATGGTTGAACCCAGCAATGAGCCTATCATCTGCTGGGGTAGACTCTGGCCGAGCAGAAGTAGCTTCAGCCATAACAGCTTGACTACTGCCCGCTTCAGAACCAAAGGATAAATAATGACTGCTACTAACAACCACCGTCGTTATGGGCACTATGTCCGTGCACGTCGGAGGTGCTAGAGGAGTCTCAAGAGCTGCAAGAAATACAAATAAAAATGTTAGCTATCAATTCATTCAAGAGGAGATTGTTAATTTCATTTTATACCTTGAGGATCATCGGCGGGAGTTTCTTCCGGGGCTTCTTCATCTATTGCATTTTCTGGAACCTCAACATCCTTTTCAGGATTTAAGGTATCAGCAGCATTCTCTGGAACCTTAATATCCTCCTCAGGATTTAAGATATCATTGACAGCATTAGGAGATGTGTGCACTTCATCATCTTTTTCAAGATCTTGCATATATTCATCAATATTTTCAGACGAAGAGCTCTCTTCATCTTCGTCTTCTTCTGGTGCATTCCCGCTGGTAGTCGCGGCTTGGTCACCATAATCATCCAGAGGGCTGTAGCTGCAATCTTCTAGAGCCGCAATTACTTCACGATCTTTCTCTTCGTGAAGGGTTCTAGGAGTAGGCGGAAGTTCAATCATCTCTGTAGCAGGTAAAAGAGAGTGTATAACATTCTGCTCTTCCTCCACTTCCTCCACAGTACTTCCTCTGGGCTCTTCGGCCTCAGTTATCGGAGCAAGATCTTTTCTTTGCTCGATCTTCTCTTTATGTTCGGGACTAGGAGTTTTATTCCTAGGTTCTGAAATAGGAGTGGGAGATGGCAAGGTTAATCCAGTTGCAGCATCCATCACCATTGAAGACAAGGCCCGATTTCTTCTTTGGGCTAACTTCTTTCTTTTTAGGGGCCTCTCAGGGCTCTCTATATTTATAGTCTCAACTTGTTTCTGGATAGAGGTTGGTGTAGTAGCCTCTTCTTGCTGAGTTGACTCGGCCAGTTGCCGAGACTGAGATCGAGTGGTGATCTTTTCAGAAGAGTGATCTAAGATCAATTTCTTCTTTGCTGCTGGAGCAGGAGGATCCTCTCTTCTCCTCCTTTTTGCTGGAGATTTGCCCACCTTCAAAGAGATACGTAGTGGCGCATTAACTTCTTGAGGGAACATAACATCCCTTGAGGCTTCCAAAGGTGCATCTTCTGGCTCATGAACCTCATCATTTCCTATGAGTGACATGACAACTCCTCCTCTCTTCAATCTTATTGAAGATGCGAAGCTATCCGTGAGGTTGAAATTCTCAGCAAAAGTATTTGAAGATGTATAAAAGACTGAGTATGTAAACAGCATCCGAGGGCCATGATTGCTGTTTACAGGCATCGAAAACGTCGCTTTCGTATCTCGAGCATTATAATAAGCCCATGCTCAGGCCCCATCTATCAAATAACCCTTTTCCTGAAGACATGTAATAGTATTCCCCACATGGAATTGGTCATAATCGAACTGTCGAGCGAATCGACTGGGGAGATATGGCTCTAAATAACATTCGTCTTCGAACCGGTATACCAAATGAGAAGGTCGAATTGATTTCAACCATTCAAAAGCTGCACGGCTCAGAGGATGCATCTGCGAATCAATCATGTTTGTCCGTATTTGTTCGTAACCAGCAGGAGGAGGGGTACAATAAAAGTTCCATCCTTTGCTTAGGTTTAAAGCATATCTGCAGTCTCTTAGAGCAGTGAATTTCCACTTACCATTGGAGTATCTCCGTATAAAGCTGCCGTCAACCGGTCCCATGTCGGGGTCCATCAAAGTGGGATGGTGAAGGAGCAACCACCCAAAAAGATATGTATATGGTAATTCCAATCGTGGAAATTCTTTTTCACCCTTGGACTTCAGCATCAAATCAACGTAGAGACGAAGACCGGCATTCAGCTTACAAGTTATGGCTGACAGAAGGTCCATCTTATAGCCGAAGACTAATCTAACGGCCGCAAAAAGAACACCGCGATGGAAGCGGTCTACTGCACTGGATCCCGGAACTACAAATCGACGAAGCCAATGTGTCAGAAACCCTGCTAATTGGGCTTCTTTCGACATCGGTCTATATCCTACTCTCAGATAACTTTCGAGAGTATCTCCTGTCTTCAAAGGAGGGCATTGATAATCATCCTTCATTGCTTTATCAAAATTGCCACTTTCTTCCATTAACTTCATCACTTCTGTGTTGCTCAATGGCTTAAAGAAATCTGGATAACATCTATCGTGTTCCTTAGTCTTCGGTTCTTGAATGTGGTTAAGGAACATATAAGGTAGCCATTTCGAGGAATAGCAAGTGTTTGATGTGGCACTTTTATAGAACAGGGAACAGATCTTATAATGGCATAGCAGTTCCTCGAATACTGCTACCATTTCTGCATTCTCTCTCCGGAGTCTGTCCAACTCATCATTGGTTGGAACAAATTCTTCGTAAGGGGCATCTCCCATTGGCAAAAAAGAGATGTACTTCATCTCATGGAGTGCAAACCTAATTTCTCCGCCGGGAGTCATGAAGGTCCCTGTTCTGTAATTATACCTCTCTGCTAAAGCCAAGAACAGGTGAGGGTTCGGGGCAAAACCATAGACAGTGGCATGCACTGCTTGGTACAAGTTGATTTGCTGCAGTTCGCCTTCAAACTTGGTCAGAATCCAATTGGCTATGCAGTTCCATCTTTTAAAATCTGGATTCACTAATCCAGTTAGTCTAATATCCTATTCAGGGTATCTTCCTTCGACTTTCGCAAATTCATTTGCGAAAATTGGGGTCCTGATGGGCATTAACAATGAAGAATTCTCCGACGGAATACAACCGGGTTTCAGTCCTCTCAGCAAAACACTGTACCGTTCAGAAGAGCTGTAGAACACTTGTTCGGACCCTTCTTCACAAAAATTCTTCCCGGACGGGCATCTTGGAACGGAGTAAGGTTCCATTCCATCTTTCTCGGATAACTCGCATGAGCATACCGGGATAATGGGAGGCAGCGTGGAACATTTGGTATCGAGAAAGATCTATCCGTCTGATGGACAATTCTTTCTTCCATCCTCGGTCTTGGTTGAGACCTTTTCTCAAAAGCTTCACCAAATAAGAATATTGGTTTCTTGTGTATAACAGCATCTGCCGTTTCCAGCGGTTGTCCGTTCATCAAACATTACAGTGTTTCATTGTCTTGGGATATCAAAATGGCTTGACGGGAGGTAGGCAGATTATACTGAGGGTAGTGCACATGTGACAAATCCTCTTTATATTCTGATTCGGTAAGAGTCCCTACGAAGTTCTCGTATTCTGGGTCTTCTCTGGTATTAACTGCATCAGACAGAGAATTTTTTTTTTTCCAGTATAAGTCAAAGTTAAAGATTCAGTTTGCGCAAAAATTAGATTGCGCAAAATCAAATTGCGCAAACATCAGATTGCGCAAAATAATTAGATTGCACAAACAAATAAACATCAGTTTGCGCTGACAGACTCGCGCAAATCAGCAAGTTGTGCTGACTTTTATCAGCGCAATTCAACCGATTGCACAGAGAGTCGTTCTTCATAAAAATGAAGGGTGGACTGATTTATGCAACCAGAACCCTAAAAAGGGTGGCACAGCATGATCCTATCTCTAAAAAGAGATGGATTCTGAAAGGAACAGTGAAATCAAAACTCTAAAAAGAGTTTTTGATTGGGTTCTCTACCTATCATTGCTGGGTGAGCTGTTTCATGGCGAGAAGCTCGGCGCACAGCCCTAGTCGATGATTCGGCGGGGGCCTTGTCCTTAGCGGCGGCAGAAGATCGTCGGGGAGCCATTAAAATCGTCGAAGAAGAAAGAAAGGAAGAACTCAGAAGTTTTTCTCTCAAAAGCACAAAGGAAGCAAGTGAAGAACATTTCGAATGAATTGAAGAACTATTTATAGTTTTTCAAAGTCGAAACGGCCGCCTTAGATTGCGCCTAAAAATGGGCTAAAACCTCAGATTGCGCAGACAGCTCATTATGTGCGCAAATTAATTTCAAATTCAAAATTCAAAGTATTTCGAAATTTTGAATAAATTCAACTTTCGAAAACTTTGAAGGGGGTCTTGTAGGTCCTAAAAAATCAAGTTGCACACATCAACAAAGTCAAAAAATTAAGAAATACAATGAAGTGCGCAGACATCAGATTACGCATCCTTCAGATTGTGCACGATAGATTGCGCACACTTCCAAGTGCGCAGGCTGACGTGGTAAATCACCATCATTACCTGACATAAATCAAATCTTCTGACAGCTGACAGCGCAGAGAATGAGGTGACCGTTCGTTTAATCGTACAGCACGGTGCTCGAGGACAGCTGGCAGCGCAATCCATGTTGGCGCAATCTATTCCTGCGCAGTTCAAGTTGGCGCAATCCAAAACCTGCACGATTCAATGTGCGCGTTCTATCAGTATAGATGATAAAATACACGTGGCATTCATGCCATCAATTGCTCATTTCGTGGCAACTGTCTATGCATAATTATGCGCATTTCAATTAAATGATGCCATGTGTCCAAGACAGTTAGCCCATGATCCAGCAACTACCTGTGCAGTCCATTGCTGCACAAACCAATTGCTGCGTAAATCATCCTGCGCAGTCCAGAGTAACTGAAAGTTAGTTATTTCTCAGAACTCTATAAATAGAGTTTCAAGTCTCCATTCAAAAGGGATCAATAATCAATAATCAGAGATCAGATTATAGAGATATCAGACTTCAAAGTTCAGAGAGTTCAGGAGTTCTTGCCCAAGTGCTGCTACATTCTTCCGAGGCTTTTGCCTTCAACTTTCCAGGCTTTTTGCCTTCAATTCCAGAGTTATCTTCAACTTCAGAGGCATTGTCTTCAGAGTTCACATCGTCCAAGGGATAAAGCAATCGTCATCTAGATTGGATTCCTAAAGTTGTACCATTCCCAGAATTCAAATTGTAATCTTTTACAAAGTTTGTATTAATAAAGTTCTTCAACTTTTGTTTTTGCAAACATAGAGTCCTAAAGCTACCACCATCATTGAAGGGAATGACTTGACGACTATGAACCTTGAGACCCTCATGGGGAAGCTTATGACTCATGAACTTGACATGAAAGATCAAGAGGAATCATCCATGCAAGAGAAGGAGAAGGAGAAGGCCAAAGAAAAGGAGAAGTCTCTGGCTCTCAAAGTTACAAAATCCTACTCAAAAGATAGCTCCGACGACAACGAGTCGGATAATGATGAAGAGATAGCTCTCACAGCAAAGCATTTTCGAAAGTTCCTGTAATGACCCGCTCCGCCCTAGCGGAACGTCGATTCAAAACGGCAAGTGTAACGACTCAAACGAGCCGTCGACCCGAAGAGTTGGCATCGACCTGATAAAGAATCGATGCAAGGCTTATATTGGCCATCAAGAGGAATCCAGACTTAGACTTTCAAAGGCGCGTTCGGAGTATTGCTCAGCCGATGTGAACATCGCTAAGGTGGGTGGCTCCGATGAACCCGTCTTTGCTTAGCCTAGACACATAACAATACGAATACTATTGCTAGAATCGCTAGGCGATAACACCGCGCATGCTAATAAATGACTCAACGCACCTAGCTAAGGGAATAATCCTATCTTGTATGCTTGTATAGAATATGGAAAAGAACATAGAAAAATATGAGAACTCTCGTACCGCACTCCACGCTCGTGCTAAGGCACAAGCTTACTTTTTGAGTTCCTTATGCGTTCAACAATGAAATAATGAATGGTCTACAACAATGAAACGGAAGACTATCGACATAGTCGTTTCGAGTAGAATATAGCAAAATTAGAAGACTTCAGGACCGATGGGTCTCCAAGGCGACTCCCGCACGGGGAGTTGTATAATGTATGTATGAATGAATGAATCAACGAATGAATGAATGAATGAATGTGTGAATGGATCAATGAACGAACGAACAAGTGAAAGAAAGAAAGAAAAGAATGAATGAATGAATGAAAGATAATAAAGAAATGAATGGTTAGCGACAGGTATGACGGGCACGTGAAACGGGGCTCGCTACCCGTGCTGCACGGATACCAACTTGGTCGATAACGCATTATGGCTCAGAGACAGCCTATTGCTCAAAGACAGCTGTTAAGTTAAAGTGATAAGACAATACGAAATGGTCGTGGACGGACTCGTGCACGAGGAAAAGGATTCCAAGGCAACGAACGACGATTTCGTGGCCGGCCTAAGTGGAATCATAGCCTATAGGTGGACATGTGTGCAGGCTTGGGCACATAACCAAACGTAGGGCCGGTACTTCAATAGTCTATCAAGGTGTACCAGCCATCACGCTTGATAGATGAGAATACCATAAGGAAATGTCCAAATGGCTGACATGCCAGTGATCGGTACATATATATTAAGTGGGCTTTGCTGGTGGCAATCCATGTGCAAGTCCTTGTATTGAAACAAAGTAGTCTAAGTTAACTAAATGAAGTGCCTTCTGAACATGCTTGAAATGTAACACACCAAAGGATAAGAGTACTTCGTGAAATTGAGTTAGAAAACACATCTACGACGCGCTAGGACTTGAGGCAAGGACACGCCCTCGACACCGAATGTTTACGAGAATCACGTTAAGTTATTGCAATGAATTATTGACTAACTTGGTTTACTTTGGACAGGAAAGGCCGGACGGTAAGTATGGGTAAGTCGTGCATGCATTTCCATGCAACACGTTGAAATCAGTAACACGAAATAGGTTATGATATATGCCATGAAATTGATCCTAAGGCAAGATTAGAAAGACAATGAATGATAGACGGTGCACAAAAGTAAATAGAACGTGTTTGTTAATGATAGCATTGTGGGCGAGCTAGCCTCCCCACCAGTGCATAACAATGTACTGATAACCCCACAGATTGCTTACAGGAAGCAGGAGACGTCAGCGGGTGCGGAGCTTCCCTCGAACGTGCTAAGGCACGGAGCTATCTCTGGGGCCTTAGAGCATTGCAAGGAGCTGAAGCACCATATACAGGACATAATGTATCGGAACATCGCCATGAATATCTTGTAAGCCACTTGGCACGCCTTTTATGTTTCAGAGAGAGAGAGAGAGAGAGAGAGAGAGAGAGAGAGATTGAGCGATTTGTAATCTCGGCCTAGCACCGCTTGTAAACTTCTTGAATGTCAATAAAGAGTTTGAATTCGTTTCAAATTGTGTTCATTTACTTTCTGTTGCAAATGGGGACACTCTGTGCGACTCTGTGGCCTAGCTCAAATCGGCCGTTTATGGACTTAGCGTTGTACGGGCGCAACCTAGGCCCATGCGGCATCACGCCTTAGTGAGTACGATCGCTCATGTGGGAGCAGGGCATGACAGATTGGTATCAGAGCACGGCTTTACGTCCTTGGACTTTATTTCGATTCTCTCAGTTTTGAATGCTCGTTTTAAAACAAAAGAAGTGTACGCTCTCTCTCGTGGTGGCTTGGGATGTTTCATACAATAGGTCTAATACTTTCAAAAGCTCGTACGAGTACTCGGTTGAATGGGATTGGTAGGCGAAGGCCTTTGTGCCAAACCGTGACGGATTTGAGTTGGAAGAAACCAAAATGCTAAAAGTTAGCAAACACAAGGCATGCTTGAATAACCATACGCTGATAATAGCGAACGAGTACACGAGATCGGAGTATAGTTCGAACGGGATAGTTATGCATGCAGTCTTTTGGCTAAGTTGTATGAAGTATCGCGCACCTAGACCTTCTGGTACGAACGAGTTTGCGAGCGAGACCGACTATCGCTCGGACGAGAATAAGTAAGACTTAGAATGTATGTTGATAGAGACGCTATTTGACCAATGCTAAAATGAATACGAGAAATGGTTCTTAGACTTTGAGGAACGGGCGAACGTGCGATTGAACATATCGGTTGGGAATCGAATAACCATTTGAGGATTTGTAGTGACTTGACCCCGAGTGGTGTATGTGATAGCTTCGAGGAAGAATAAGAGTAAGTGTCTACGACTAGTCGAGTGGCTCGAACCCTGAGTGGTGTATGGACGTTATAGAAATTGTTCGAACGAGACTAGAGGATTTACGGATAGAATGACTATATCGACAAGCGATGATATCGCACAAAGCCTTAGAATGCGTAACGCTTAGTTGGCTTTGACTTCGATAGTCTCAAACGAGATATCGTTCGGACGAATTAAGAATGCGTAGTACGAATTACGAAATGAATGAAGGTCTTGGTCGAAGAAACATAGAAGATCGTGCATGCGATTTTGAATTTAGTCGAATGGATTGAAACTTGAGTTAAGGTGAAATACCCATGGACGAGATCGAAGATAGCACGATCGGAAGATAGCGTGCATAGGAAACGTTGAATTGGAGATACGAGAATGACTAAGGATTTGGAATGGATGTTGCTCAAAGACTTGAGCTAGCATGAGACAATGCGAATTGAGAAATTAAGTTGCACGACTCAGAATTCGTTGCAAAAGAAAGATCGTCAGGTTATGTACATCATCGATGGTATTGAGGTGTATCAAAGATCGATGTACGATAACTCGGGGGTACTCTGATTCGATGAATGATGATCGTGTTAGAAGTTATTGTTTCAAGGATGATATGTTGGAGATATGTTTGGAATGAAGAAGAGAAGTGACTTGATGGTTTGGTAATAACCACAACGACAACAATCTTGTCTTGCACGAGCGCAACTCTAGCCTCGCACATGCGTCACGTCAGATTTGGGACTATCGTTCTGTGTGAGCGTTGGCATGGTGATTCATGTCCAGCAGGAATGATCGAACTCAGAATATCATGACATGGCAATTTTGATTGCTTCGACTTGTGGTTTGAAGCGAAGGCGAATTGGAGGATTGATCGGACTTATGATGGACGACGAAGTAAAGTTGAGGATTGGGTAGGCCCAATCCGTGTATCGAAAATGAGTAAGTCTAAACACAACGCAAGAGTTACGTCTCGATGAGGACGATTATTCCGCGAGAATTTCGACATGGTGATTCATGTCCGCCGTAGATAATCAGACTTGCGTGAGATCGGGGTACGACATATTGCAAGGCTAGACGACCTTGTGATCGACTACGTGAATTGGATAGGATAGATAGGTAGATTATATCAAACATACTTGAAGAGATAGACTACAAAAATTGTTAGTGTGGACATACGATATTAACATGTCGATGATTCGGTCGAGTACAACTTATCGTAGGATGACTTTCCTAAACGAGCTCAAACTTGGAACGGAGAATGTGTTGATGCGAATAGGGTGAACGTTGCTTGATGTTTAAAAATTTGAGTGAAGCGAACTTGGGTAGAAACTCCCGTACAAACGAACAAATGGTTTAACCATAGGATTTGGGGCGAGCGTCGTGCAAATAACTTTGTACGATGAACTGAGAACTTGAATTGTACCTATGACCTGGTGAGATGACCTAGCGAATAGGCGAACGACCCTATGCCGAGTGATTGAACCTGTGTGGTTTACGGTATCGTCTGGACGGACAATAGACTTGGGACAACAAGACTTAGAGTAGGAGGGGAACTAGGAGTGTGCGTGAACGACGGCGAGATTGGCCCCAAACGAAGTGAATGATAGGATTGGATGATGCACAAGTAAAGTTGGGATAACAAATTGAATCATTGATAGGAAGACGTACTCGATGATGTTGTAATACTTTGTCTTGAATCGGACGGGAATTACTTAGACTTGGTCGACCCCACTAAGAAGAAATCGTATTGATTTCGTAGACAAAAACGCTTGAGAAACGAATCGGATAATCTCGAAGATCGAGATAAAAGATAGTGAGACGCACATGAGTTCGGTTTAAATCGAAGTTAGTAAAACGATCGGCAAATCGAAACTATCACGAGTAGCTTGTCCGACTTCGCTAATCGCTAAGCATGGTTGAAATATACGTATTCGGGGGACGCCTTGAATATATGCACGATCCAAACTCAGCGATATGATGAACTCGAATGCAGCTGCGAGTGGGTGTTGAGATGCGCATGAACAAATAAGTGAGTTTCCCTCAGCCTACGACTTTCGTGTTTAAAAAATGACAACGCACCTCGTGCGACCATTACAGTCCCATGACACGACAAAATAGCAACCAAATTGAAGAAACTCGACGATTGAATAAGTATCATCAACTCTAAAATGATTGAGCAGTTATTCAATAAAATTCACCAAAAGCATGCAACATAAAACTTGGAAAGGTATCGAGTGTAGTTCGATGCCATCGAGCGATAAAGCCATTAGATAGGGATTGTCTAAGATACGCACATGACCTGAGTTAAGGAATGGTAGGATAACCTGCACTCAGGAAGTCTCGAGGACGAGACTTGTTTTGAGTGGTGTATTATATAATGACCCGCTCTGTCCTAGCGGAACGCCGATTCAAAACGACAAGTACAACGACTCAAATGAGCCGTCGACCCGAAGATTTAGCATCGACCTGATGAAGAATCGATACAAGGCTTACATTGGCCGTCAAGAGGAATCCAGACTAAGACTTTCAAAGGCGCGCACGGAGTATTGATCGGCCGATGCGAACATCGCTAAGGTGGGTGGCTCCGATGAACCCGTCTTTGCTTAGCCTAGACACATAACAATACGGACACTATTGCTAGAATCGCTAGGCGATAACACCGCGCATGTTAATAAATGACTCAACGTACCTAGCTAAGGGAATAATCCCATCTTGTATGCTTGTATAGAATATGGAAAAGAACATAGAAAAATGTGAAAACTCTCGTACCGTGCTCCACGCTCGTGCTAAGGCACAAGCTTACTTTTTGAGTTCCTTATGCATTCAATAATGAAATAATGAATGGTCTACAACACTGAAATGGAAGACTATCGACATAGTCGTTCCGAGTAGAATATAGCAACATTGAAAGACTTTGGGACCGATGGATCGCCAAGACGACTCCCACACGGAGAGTTGCATAATGTATGAATGAATAAATGAATCAACGAATGAATAAATGAATGAATGAATGTGTGAATGAATCAATAAATGAACGAACAAGTGAAAGAAAGAAAGAAAAGAAAGAATGAATGATAAGAAAGAAAAGAATGGTTAGCGACAGGTATGACGGGCACGTGCAACGGGGCTCGCTATCCGCGCTGCACGGACGCCAACCTGGTCGATAACGCAATATGGATCAGAGACAGCCTACGGCTCAAAGACAGTCGTCAAGTTAAAATGATAAAATAATACGAAATGGTCGTGGACGGACTCGTACACGAGTGAAAGGATTCCAAGGCAACGAACGACGATTTCGTGGCCGGCCTAGGCAGAATCATGGCCTACGGGCGGACAGGTGTGCGGGCTTGGGCACATAACCAAACGTAGGGCTAGTACTTCAATAGTCTATCAAGGTGTACCAGCCATCATGCTTGATAGATGAGAATACCATAAGGAAATGTCCAAATGGCTGACATGCCAGCGACCGGTGCATATAGATTAAGTGGGCTTTGCTGGTGGCAATCCACGTGCAAGTCCTTGCATTGAAACAAAGTATTCTAAGTTAACTAAATAAAGTGCCTTATGAACATGCTTGAAATATAACACACCAAAGGATAAAGAGTACTTCGTAAAATTGAGTTAGAAAACACGTCTACGACGCGCTAGGACTTGAGGCGAGGACACGCCCTCGACATTTACGATAATCACGTTAAGTTATTACATATGAATTGTTGACTAACTTGGTTTACTTTGGACAGGAAAGGCCGGACGGTAAGTATGGATAAGTCGTGCATGTATTTCCATGCAACACGTTGAAATCGGTAACATGAGATAGGTTATGATATATGCCATAAAACTGATCCTAAGGCAAGATTAGAAAGACAATGAATGATAGATGGTGCACAAAAGTAAATAGAACATATTTGGTAATGATAGCATTGTGGGCGAGCTAGCGTCCCCACCAGTGCATAACAATGTACTGATAACCCCACAGATTGCTTACAGGAAGCATGAGACGTCAGCGGGTGCGGAGCTTCCCTCGAACGTGCTAAGACGTGAAGCTAACTCTGGGGCCTTAGAGCGTTGCAAGGAGCTGAAGCACCAAATACAGGACATAATGTATCAGAACATCGTCAAGAATCATTCCATCTTGTAAGCCACTTGGCATACCTTTTATGTTTCAGAGATAGAGAGAGCTTGAGCGATTTGTAATCTCGGCCTAGTGCCGCTTGTAAACATCTTGAATGTCAATAAAGAGTTTGAAGTCGCTTTAATTTGTATTTATTTACTTTCTGCTGCAAATGTGGACACTCTGTGCGACTCTGTGGCCTAGCTCAAATCGGCCGTTTATGGACTTAGCCTTGCACGAGCGCAACCTAGGCTCGTGCGGCATCACGCCTTAGCGAGGATGATTGCTCCTACGGGAGCGGGGCGTGACAGTTCCTCAAGTTCAACAAAGCCAACCGCTTTAGACGGGACAATGATGAAGACCCTGCTTGCTACCAATACAGGAGAACCGTCACATCAAGAGAGATTGTCCTATGACAAGAAAAGACTCCAGTAAGTACGAGAAGCCTAACAAATAAAGCTCTTCCTCCAGAAAATACGCCAATACCAACATTTGGTGTGAAAGTGATGCTAGCGATTCAGACAACGACAAAGAATGCAAACACAATGCAAATATTTGTATCATGGCAACCGATGAGGTACTCGATGATCTCTCATTGAATACTCTCACTTGTGATGACTTGGAAAATGCTATTCTTGAACTACACGAGGAACACAAAAGTGTTAGAAACAAGTACAAAAAATCTCTAAAAGAGGTTGATGTACTCATACTTGAAGTAGAAAGATTCTCCAACATCATTATTGATGTAAAAGGAAAATCTCCTGCCTCCGACACGGATGAGATAGAGTCTTTGTGACTCAAGTTACAAGAATCTCAAGTTATCATTGAGAAAAAGGATAATGAGAATCAATCCCTCAGAAGGGCTTATGATTTTGCTATGCATAAAGTTCAAGCTGCAAATAGAAGAGAATATGATGCTTCTACTAAGTATAATGATCTTCTTGTGCAGGGTAAGAAACTGGTTGATAAGAACACGGTTTGCTATTGATTACAAAAGAACAGAACAAATATATGGGAGGATTGGACTTTTAATTCACAACACAAACTCGCTCGTACAAAGAAAGGCTAGGGACAAAAACCTAGGTACAGCAATCTAAGTACGATTGTTTAGTTTTGATTCTGGGGGTGACGGTAGAGGCTTGGAAAAGCGACAGCCGCTCTGCCTTACTCCTTGGACGATCAGAGTAGCCTTGGCTCTGATAAAGAAATGCTCTCAGGATGGGAAGACTCTTCTGTGCGCGCCTTTTGTCTCTCTGTGTGTCCAGCCGGGTGGAGAGGATCTCTTTTGCATGGGAATGGCACCTTGCTATATTTTTTTGTTTCTCTGGATCCGATCCTTCTGTAAGGGAATAACACATTGCTATTTATAGGAGTGGGGTGTGATCATTAGGGTTTGTAATGATTGTCTCTTAAAAAGTCAGCGGCTAATAATCTGGACCATTGATCTTGATTTTATCACATCTGGGCAGTTAATTCTTGATTGCGCCAAATCCGTATGGGCAATTAATGCTGATTGCAATGAATCTTCATAATTTATTATGACAAGCTCGGATCTCCTGCCACGTGTCCAATTTGCTAAATTACAACAAATCTGATTTGATCAGTGTAATTATAGTGATTACACTAAATCTGGTTGTTATGATTTACGAGCAGCCATAATTCCGAGGGGATAAGACAACCACGTGTCTCAACTATCGCGAGGAACGCCACGTGTCTCAACCGTCATGAGCGGGGCGTCTGGCAGAGCCGCATGAGTGCGGTCTAAGTGAACCACATACGGGTGCCCCCCACAATACTAGCCGTATGAAGGTATCCGCCGCATGGGGGTAACAGCTTCTTGAAGGAGACGGTCGCATGAAGGAGGCAGCCGTATGAAGTAGGCAGCCGCATGAAGGACGCAACCGCATGAAGTAGGCAACCGCATGAAGAGGGCGGCCGCATGAAGATGGCAGCCGCATAAAGGTGGCAGCCGCGTGAAGGTGGCAGCCGCATAAAGGGGGAAGCCGCATGAAGTGGACAGTCGCATGAAGCGGACAGCCGTATGAAGCGGGCAGCCGCATAGGGATGGCAGCCGCATAGGGGTGCTTAGGACTTGATGGATCCTGCCAGAAAGATTTTCTTCTTTTCCTAAGGAGCACATCATCATCATTCCAGCTTTTATGTCAGAGCTGTCATTCATTGTGTCAGAGCTGTCATTCATTGCGTCAGAGTTGTCGTTAGAGCAATTAATTGGGAGGCAGCTTTATGGCCGGCTGTAGAAGCGGACAGCGTATGGCCATGTGTCTTTACCTGAGCCGTATGGAGCTGTTGGGGAGTCTTGAGCCACATAAAGTTCTGAAGGATTCCTGAGCCGCATGAGGCTCCCCCTGTTTGGAGCCGTATGGACTTTTCTTATCCTTTTCCATGCTTCTACAAGACCCCCTTTAAAGTTTTTAATTTGAAAAATTGAAATACTTTGAATAAGAAGCATGGCTATATATAAGCTCTTCTGGCCGCATAGGGTATTCTAGCCGCATGGACTTCTTAGCCGCATAGGATGTTCTGGCCGTATGGACTTCTTAGCCGCATGACTTCCTAGCCGCATGGGCCGTTTCTGGCCGTATAGACTGTCTGGCCGCATATGCTCTCTGCCACGTCTTCTTGCCACGTATGTATCTCATTTATTGCCCTTGATTTGCTTTAGATTTAAAGCCGCCTTTTGGGGCAGGATCCCAAGGGTCGGTTCGGATTTGCCTCGATGACTGAAGAGTCAATTTTGCAGCACGCGGATTGAAGCGTCCCCCCTTCTGTCTATAAATAAGAGCTTATTTTGGGTAGAGAGGCTTCTTTACTTTCTTCTTCCTTTAACTCTTCTTGCCCTAAGTTACTTTCTTTGTCTTCCTTCATTAATAAACAATGGCCCCCAAGTCTTCCAAGGCTGCGAATGCAGCGAAGGGTAAGAGAGTGGCTTCTTCGTCAGCCACGGCGCCTAAAGTCCACCCTGACGTTCACTCCGCCATTGCTGGTAAGGGTCTGGGAAGATCGTATACTCCGAAACCCTAACAATGACGGCTCTGTTGCATGCTTTATGCACAAGCTTTTAATGATCTGTTCAAGTTGTATGGACCGCATGTACATCCCATGTCCGAGCCACATGGGGGTATACCCCATATCCGAGCCGTATGGGAGTTGTCTAGTGGCCACGTAAACACTTCACCAACTGAACCGCATAATGACCCTTCGAACAGAGCCGCATAAGTCCCTCTGAATCGAGCCGCATGAAGCCCTCTTAAGCAAGACCGTATAAGTTCGTCTGAATTAGGCCGTATAATGCTCTGCTAAGTAGAACTGCATAAGCCCACGCTAAACAGGGCCGCATAAGCTTACGCTAATCAGTGTCGCATAAGCTCATGTTTGAACAGAGCCGCATGAGCTCTTTTAAAACGGAACCGCATAAGCTCATCTTTAAACAGAGCCACATAAGCTCGTCTTTAAATAGAGCCACATAAGCTCGTCTTTAAATAGAGCCACATAAGCTCGTCTTTAAATAGAGCCACATAAGCTCATCTTTAAATAGAGCCGCATAAGCTCGTGTAAGCCAAAGCGCTCAGTAGTCTCGTTTTAGCCATCTTTTTTATTTGTTTCTTTCTTTCCTTCTTCAGTGAATCTGCCAGTAAATGCTGCTAGAGAACTTCTGGTAGGGCGCGCCCAATCTGCTATGGGCTATAGGTATGATCATATAGTCGAGTATATGACGAACCAGCTCCCAAAAGAGCCTTTGGAGAGGCTAAACGCTATCAAGAAGCAGTCCTTTCACTTCCTCTGTGCCATGATAAACTCGGGGCAATTGGAGGGGAAATACCTGAAGCCTGCGTTTCTCTTTGGGGATGCTTTGTCCGTGAAGAACACCCGGGCGCTGGATATATCCGAGAGCTGGGACTTCACTCTTGACGGGGTGGAGATCCACATCCCTCCGATAGAGCGTCATTTTCCTCTATCATGTTCAATATGCTACTGCTAGACAGAAAGATGGTAGACTCGTTGACTCCCAGCAAGTCGGGGATGTTTGTGGGAAACATCCATTACAATAGAAATTTAGGGTCAGCGTATCCGGGAAAGGAACCAGTCAGTCGGTACGTGAAGGGACTTGCTCCGGGTACCTTCATAAATGTAACAGGTCCCAATTTCACGTTTACCCAAGCTGATACCTTCTTGAACTAGCTTGCTCGGAAAGGGTCTTATCCTGTCGGCCGGTTGGCGTTGGTGAACTGGATAAACCCTATCCCTACATGGGCCAACTTCACAACATGGATTCTGCAAAAGTATGAGGCTTTTCTGCGTGAGATCGGCCTCTACCACGCCATTCGGGGCACCTGTCATGGCCTACCCATAAATAAACCGTTGTTCATGGCTCTCCTGGAGATGTACAACCGGAGGACGGGCATCTTCTTCACGCCCGGAGGGGAGCTGGGACTTGCCCTCCACGAGATATACGTTGTCTCAAAGCTGCCCTAGGGGAAAGAAGTCTTTGAAGTGTATACTCCTACGAGCGAAGAGCTCGAGGATTTGGATCGGCAGTTCCCGGGCTTTGTTGCCGTGTATCGGGAATTGTTATGTCACCACAGTACTTGCCATCAGACGGCTATCAAGAAAGATGGTAGCTCGGAAGGGAGCACTCCTCACACCACCAGCTGGGTCACATGCCTTTTCACACTCGGCGCCTCAGGCCGAGTTTCTTTCCGAGATCCTTAGACTCATGAGGAGGTACAACACTTGGTGTCAACTGCCAAGAGATCGAGGTCCACGGGCGACACCTTTGGGAGTAAGACCGACTCCTTTAGTTATTTTTATCATGGTACTCAGCATCTGTCGGAGAAGGCGCTCCTTGCAAGATTTCTGATGGTGTGGCTACGGAACTGCCTAGTCTCCGGAGGGGCGGGTTCTATTGAGAGGATCAGTCGCCACTTTTTCCTTCTCGCCGTAAAGCTGGTTTTTTTGGCCCTTCTTCCGGCCATGGTGTGCAGTATACACCACGGCCTTCGTGCTTTTTTGTCCAAGGTCATCATTCGTGACATGGCGATAGATTTTGAGCGCGTAGAGCTGCCATACCATTATCTAATAGGGTGGCTGTTAATGCACTGACGGTCTTTGATGAGGCCTGGAGCAGAAGATGGCATTACGGCTGATGACGCTTTTATTTTCTGATTCCACCATCAGCCCTGGGAGTACAGCACCATGCCAGCCTATCAGAGAGCGCTGGCGAGAGTGGATGGATGTGACTTTTTTGTGTATGTTCCTCGTTTTACCACTAAAAAAGTGAGGAGCGTTCATGTTGATGGTACCGAACCTCCTCTCCTTTTATCCGAGAAACTGCTCCTTTGGCTGCACAATATCCGTCCGGCGCATCTAGTATATCATAACCGCAACAACGTCTACTTGGAGCCCTACTGTCCAGTAGGTTCTTCCACCAATTTGGGTATAGCCAGCTGTTTTTTGACAGTCCCAACTCTTACCTGGGCTTCAAAGGTAGCGTCCTAGATGGTATCAGGGCATGGCATTATTATGACACGGTTCATACCGAACCACCTTTTCAGTTCCTGATGGTGAGGTGCCAGGAGAGATTTTGTATATGGCAGCCCTATACCATATTACGGCGAGCAAGCCTCCCGTTTATTTCGACCCGAGTACCAGGTTTATCGTGGGTACTAGCTTGACAGAAAAGCCCAAGGGGTCTAAGAAGATGAAGAGGAAGGCGAACACAGTTCCCGTACCTGACTCGGAGTCCACCACTACAGACGAAGAGAATGATGAGCATGAGGCAGATAACTCTTCCCTTCCGGTTGAAGATGTTGGGACAGATCAGCCGCCTGTTATGTTAGATGAGATGGTGGCGGATCAGCCATCTGTCGTGCCAAATGAGATGGTGGTGGATCAGCCGCCTATTGCACCTGGTCCTGTACAAAAATGTAGCAGGCAAATCTCCCCTGTTGGCGGTATTCCTTACTTACGGAAATGGGCTGCGACCAGACGTCGCAAGCTAACTATAAAGGAGAGAAGCGAGGACATCGACCCCGCTTCGGAGGTAAATAGAGTTACTACTATCTTTATTATGTTCTTCCTTTCTCCTGAACTTTGACCTTAATCATTTTCCTTTCCTCTCGTAGGCATCAGAAGAAGAGGAATCTCGAAAACCGGCCACTGTTTCTGAAGTAGATCCGGTCCTGAATACTTTGATCAATGACATGTGTGCCAGGATTATTTCTGCCGGGGCTCTCTCGATTGCGGCTGAGGGATCTCACATTGCTGAGGTCACGAATCGAGACGACGGGGGCTCCGATGAACCTGTCCCCAAAACTGCTAAATTTTATCAAGGTGATGCTGATCCAATCGTACCTTCTTTTGGGGCGGCTGGGGCAGAAGAGCCAGCTGAATTTGGCTTGGGGGTTACTGGTGAGGGGACTATGGCGGTTGTGAGCGAACCTCAGCCTCCACAATCCTTTCTTGGTAAGATAAACCAAATTTTGACTAGTGAGGAGGCCCAATCGCTTTATCATCACATCCTTTGGGTTATGCAGATTGATGGTTGCTCTGGGCATACAGGTCCTGCCTCTTCACTACCAGTGACGGATATTGTCGAGGAAGGCTCAAACAGCGGGAATCTGGAGGGAGGGAGTGTACCCCCTCTTTATATCGAGGGGCCTCCCGCTGGCTCGAGTTTGGGAGATCGGGCGACGACGCAACCGGGGCGGGGGGCAATGGTCCATGCTTCCTTCTCTGCTCATGTAGCTTTGGAGGTCGACCTCTCCGCCTTGCCGAGTATCCAGGTTCTCTGAGCTGCGAAGGAGGACTTATCTGCTATTTATGCGTCTTTTCATTCAGAATTTGTTTCCCTGGTGGCAGGAGCGGCAGGTTCTGGCGTATCTTCTTTGACACTGCCAGCTACACTTCCTCTGACGCCATCCTATACGAAAGTTCTGGATGAGGCGTCACAGGATGTAGTTGACAGTTTCTACCGCCACTTGAAGAGAGGGGTCAAAGCTGCTGTAGAGAGGATGACCCCCTTCGCTTTGGCCCGACAATGTGCCCGAGGCCAAATTGATAGTCTTAAAGCCTCCCTGGTGGGGCACGGATAGCTGCGCTTCTGGAACCTAGATTGTTAGAGGCTGACTAGCTTGTGGCCCAGTTTCAAGCGCTGAGGCAAGCTGATCTGTCTGCCGCAATAGGTTAGGAGTGGGGCTTCCTTACCACTGTCCTGGAGAAGGTAAGGGCCACACGAGATAAGTCCAAACCGACTATAATGAAGGACCTCGGTGACCTATCTCTTCAATATGATCGATTGAGCCACAGGAGCAAGGATTACACATCTCGGGAAACGGCCGCCTCTCGCGGAATAATTGATACACGGGAGCAGATCCTCGAACTCCAGAGGAAGCTAGCCTTCTTGGAGTCTGAGCTTGAAGCTTCCCACGCGGACAAAGAGTTGATCGTTCAGGAGGCCGAAAGGGTCTCCCGAGCTTCTGATAGCCTGGAGCGTACTTTGAAGAAGCTCGAGGATGGCTGGCAGGCTCATGCGTACCTAGAAGACGTGGAGCGGTTGGCTCGGGAGGCCGAGCGTAGGGCCAAGCAGGGGTTCGAGCGGTCGACTGTCCTACTGAGAGACCGTCTTATGGAGTTATGTATCGCCGAACCATAGTCAACTTTTTTCCTTCTTTTATTTTCGTTCTTTTCCTTTCTTGAGTGGGACGTGGTCCCTAGTACATGTAGTATTTTTTGCCTTTCAAATAAAAGAGTGCTTTATTCTACCCTTTATTTGTACTGCTTATTGTGTTTGTGGTATTTGCCCCACTGGGGAACTGTTTGTGGACTTGTTACCCTGGGTATACCTTAGTTTTAGGTACAGATAACAAGTTGATGGGGATACTTGGAACAATTCCACAGTAAAGAGGCTATGGACGTTCCTGGTATCGGAGGAAAGAATGCCATGGGGCAGCTGGGCCCCCGGGGCATGATGAGAAGTGAGGGGCATGTACTAGGAAACTTAGTACAGCATTTGTGGTCAACCGTGAACATTTGTGGTCAACAGAGGACATTTGTGGGCCTATTATCCTTGGCGTACCCTGGGTTTTTTTTTGGGTACGGATAATAAGTCGAGGGAGAACCAAACTTACTCAGAGGTAATAAGGACGTGGTAAATATGAGGGTTTCTTCGATGGAGCCTTCCCACTCAGAGGTAATGAGGACATGGCAGGAGTGGGCTCCATGAAGGAAACATAGGACAACTCAGAGGTAATAAGGACATGGAAGTTCTATGTGAGGGGCAGTTTGTTTTTGATGGAAGGGAAACAACTCAGAGGTAACATCGACGTGGTTGTTTCGGAAGATCTGTGGATCTGTTACCCTTTTTGTGCACTGAAAGTACGGGTATTGGATTATAAGAGGGGAGCTCCTTTTGGAAAGAAAGTTCAGAGATATAATTATACATGAATTACTACCTAAAAGACGCGGTATAGATTCATCTGTAGTGACCAGAGTGTAAGTCCAACGGTACCTGCGGGTACATAACTCGACAATCTGAAAGATTTTGAGTCGGCATGTGAGTTCAGTGGTACGAGAGGGTATATGACTCATCATTCTGGAAGATGTATAGTCGGAATGTGAGTTCAGCAGTACCAGCGGGTACGTAACTCATTATTTTGGCAGATTTGAAGGCGTGATGTGAGTTTAGCGGTACCAGCGGGTACATAACTCATCATTTTGGCAGATTTGAAGGCGGAATATGAGTTCAACGGTACCAGAGGGTACGTAACTCAACACCCTGGCAGATGTCGTTTCAGACGTAATACTTCTTTAGGAACTTGCCGTTGATGGGCAACATGAGCAAGTCTCCATTTTGTTTTGCGAGGCGGTAAGCTCCATTGGAGAATACAGCATCGATGATGAACGGGCCTTCCCACTTTGGTTGGAACTTGCCGACGGTTTTATGAGTCATAACCATCGGCCTTCGAACTGCCAGAACAAGGTCGTCCACTTGGAATGTTCTGATTTTAACCTTCTTGTTGAAGGCTCCGGAAATACGTGCCTGGTATAGCTCGATTCGTTGTTGAGCTAATAGGCGCTTCTCATCCAAGGCCTCCAACTCTTGCAGTCGGCGACGGTGATTATCATCTGTCGTCAATCTATATGTGAGAGCGACACGGAGTGAGGGGATTTTAGTCTCCAGTGGAAGAATTGCCTCGCTTCCATATACCAGAGAGAATGGTGTATTCCCGGTGGCAGTCCGTACTGTAGTACGGTACGCCCATAAGCATTCACCGAGCTTTTTGTTCCAGTCGCGTTTGTTTGATGACACGAACTTTTTGAGAAGCTTGATGATTATTTTGTTGAATGCTTTAGCCAGACCATTAGCTACCGGGTTGTATGGTGTTGAAGCAATATTCTGAATTCAGTGTTTGTCGCAAAACCGATAGAAGGTATGGCTTGTAAACTGCGGACCATTATTATGGATGATCCTTCGGGGCAGTCCAAAGCGATAAATGACGTGATGCTTGAGAAAGCTGATCATGTTTGAAGTCTTTACTTCTGCAAACGGAACAGCCTCCGCCCATTTGGAAAAGTTAACAGTGATTGCGAGTATGAAGCGATGTCCTCGGGACGAAGGTAGAGTGATCGGACCTATGATATCCATTTCCCATGCTTCGAAGGGCCAGGATGCCACCGTCGAATGTAGAAACTCGGATGGCTGGTGGATGAAATCTGTGTGGACTTGACAGGCTTTATATTTTCGTGCATAGTCTATTGCGTCTACAACCATCATGGGCCAGTAATAGCCCATTCGTCGAAGGCGATCCTATAATTTTGGGCCAGGCTGATGGGCCCCACAGATGCCATCATGAGCTTCACACACAGCTTCTTTAGCCTTTATATTCGACAGACATCGAAGCAGTAATCCATCGTATGATCGCCGATGCATCATTTTCGTCTCTATATTGTAGAAGAGTCTGAGAGAACGTCTTCTGATAGAAGTGGCTTCCTTCAGATTCTCTGGCAGGATGTCGTAGACTATGAAGTCAATGAATAGTTGTCTCCAGTCTGGTGCTTCGTCGACGGTCAGCGTGGAGTAACTCTCGACACCTTGAACACTATTCCTGGGACAGACCAACTCACGGCCTATGATGTCAACCAGATGATGAGCATGGTTCGGAACTGCTAAGGAAGCGGCAAGGCCTGCTAGGGCATCGGCTTCAATGTTCTGGAGCCTGGAAACGTGCTCTATGAAGAACCCTCCCAAGGACGAGATGATATCGATTGCTATTTGGTGATAGGGGATCATGTCTGCATGGCGAACCTCGTATGAACCCCGAATCTGATTGACGATTAACTGCGAATCGCCGTATGCTTCAAGGTACTCTACCCCCAGCTCTTTTGCAAGTTGGAGACCAATTACCAAAGCATTATACTTGGCCACGTTGTCTGAACAGGGCTCCGTGAGGGAATAAGCTCGATTGATCACCAACCCGGAGGGAGAAATCAGCACTACTCCGACTCCAGTAACGATGTTGCCCTTGGGCCCGGTTCTATAAGCGTCGTCGAAGAACATCCACCACATGGTATCATGGGAGGCCATATTTGAATTAGCGACCTTGTCTGGAATCTCTTCGTCTATTTTGGTTGACTCTGAACCTGGATGAGCTGCTAAAAAGTCTGCCAGAGCTTGACCTTTAACAGCCTTTTGCGGGACGAAGATCATGTGGTAGGGGGACATTAATATCGCCCGGGTAGCGAGACGAGAGCTGAGTGCGCCTGGTTTAGTCATGAGGACCCTGAGGGGGTTGACTCTTGATATAATGTAGATGGTTTGTCCTGTGACGTAGTGTCGCATCTTCTGAATGGCGAAAACCAGGGCAAGGCACTCTTTCTCTATGGCCGTGTATCGATGCTCCGGCCCCATCATCATTCGGCTGAGGTAATATATAGCTTGCTTATGGCCTGCATCGTTGTTTTGTGCTAGCAGAGAGCAGAAAGAATATTCCATCGCTCGTACATAGAGCAAGAATACTCATCCAGCAATCGGGGCTACCAGGACTGGAGGGTTCGTCAGGTATTCTTTGATGCTGTCGAAGGCACGCTGGCATTCTTCATCCCATACGAATGAAATGCCTTTCTTTATAAGGTGGGTGAATGGTTGACATCGTCCGGAGAGGTTAGAGATAAACCTCATGATGTAGGCTAGCCTCTCTTGAAGGCCTCGAAGTTCACAGAAATTTTTTGGGGGACCCATCTCCATGATTGCCTTCGTCTTCTCAGGGTCTACGTGGATACCTTGGGAGGTGATGATGAAACCCAAGAACTTCCTGTTGGATATGCCCAAGAAGGATTTTGTGGGATTCATTTTTAAATTGTGCGCTCACATCAGGTCGAACACTGTCCTCAGATTATGCAGATGATCTTCCTTAGAGCGGCTTTTAACGGCGATGTCGTCGACGTAGTATTCTACTGTCTTGCGCAAGTGGTCTCTAAAGATGAAGCTCATAGCTCTTTGATAGGTAGCTCCAGCGTTCTTTAAACCGAAAGGCATGACTGTGTAACAGTATGTGCCTATCGGTGTTCGGAATGATGTGTGCTTCTCGTCGTCGGGAGACATCTTGATTTGGTTGTATCTCGAGAAACCATCCATGAATGACATGTGCTCGAAGCCGCAGGTGTTGTCAATCATGATGTTCGTAATAGGGAGAGAGAACTCATCTTTAGGACACGTCTTATTCAGATTACGGAAGTCGATGCAGATTCGAATCCTTTCACTTTTCTTGAGGACTGGTACTATATTGGCGACCCAGTCAGGATGCTGTTCCTCACGGATGAAGTCGCTGGCTATCAGTTTGTTTACCTCGGCTTCAATGGCATTCATGACGTCAGGACGGAACCGACGTTGCTATTGCTTGACCGGTTTTGCGTCCGGACGGATATTGAGTTTGTGAAGTACAATCTCGGGGTTCAGTCCTGGTATATCTTCGTAGCTCTAGGCGAACACGTCGATGTATTCTCTGACGAGTTGCAGTAGTGATTCTCGCTCTTCATCTGTCAGATTCTTGATGACAAAGATGGGCTTTGGAGAGGACTCATCACCGAGATTGATTTGTACAACCTCATCCTCGGTGGGAGGCTCTCTTTGTTCGAACCTCATCCGAGATTGATTTGTATGGCTCTAGCTCAAGAAGTTCAGGAATGTCTTCATCTTCTTCGTAGGCGTCGACAAATGCCATATTGACGGACCAGACTTTCCTGAGCATGTCCCCGACGCTGACATCTGAATTAGGAGTGGGTGATCCGGTTGAGTGTGAATGCCAGTCGTATTCCTCGTCTGAGCTTTCAAGGGTTGTTGCCGGTGTAACATAACCTAGCCCACATCTGATTTTGTTGTAGTAGTCTCGTGGTTTCCCAGCCGGGACTGGCAATTGTAAGGGTAATCGCTGTCCAATGCCGTAGTTCAAGCCTGGTGTAGTTTCCAGATCATACCCTTGTTTTTGCATAAGGTACTTGGATCGAGAACTATACAGATAAATGGGCAATCTCCCGGTGTCGAGTTCTAGATCAACTTCTTCTACCCTGAAGGGTTGTGGATTATTCTTCCAGCCAAAGATGATTGGATGATCCTCTCCCTCAATTATACGGTAAGCGTCTTCCACTGGAGTTAGTTAGTTTGCGGTGTAGACATTTGTTACCTGTGTGTGCAGGTGAGTGCCTATGCCGTGTTCCATAGCATACATTGTACAAAGCTTATCAAGCTCGAGGTAGTTCAAAGATAGCCCTTTATTGATGAAGTAAGGTATTTTTTCTAGTGGGATTACATCATCTGCGGATGGCACATAGTGTAAGCAGCCACATACTTGGCCAGCTCTGACTCTTCTTCAGCTACCCCCTGTGTAAATGAAGACTGAGAAAACGACTTAGGCAGCTTAATCATCATGGGCTCCATGGGTGGAGCAGAACGTGGAGTCGTTGGCGTACTAGCCACCCCCAGTTTGGTGCCCGGTGTTGGACGGGGAGTTATTGGCTGGCTAGCAGTCCCCGGCTTAGCGCTCGACTGCCGATTCATTTTGGGAAGACGAATCGTCATCGGTTTAACAAAGGGATTGAGCTCCTCTACTTGTTGCTGGCTAGCTTTAGACAGCCTGATTGTCAGTTGCTCTGTCGTAGGTCTTGGTGCTTGGCCAGACCTTGGCAGTCGGATTATCATCTGTTCCTCCTGTACAGAGAGGCTAATTGCGTCCTTACGTAGAGTGGTTGTTGTTGGCACATTTTATTTTGATTATTAACAGCATCTTCGTAGTTTAGTCTTCTGTTCTTCAGATTCAAATATTCTCAGAAGATCTACTACATGGAGCTCTTCCGTTCAGCGCAATCATCTTTCACTTTGAAGACTGAAGCAGTTACCGGCGTTCCCTGCATAAGACGGCGTCTTCCTGCTTAGAGTCCTTGAGTCTGTACTAGTCTAGGTATATCTGTAAACACCTAAGGACGAATGACAATTTAAAAAGCACAAGTCAAAAATCAAATACTTACAGAGCGGCATACCGGCGGCATGCTCCGGCATACCGGCGGTATACCGTTTCTAACATCCAGAAAGTTGCTGTGATAAATTGTTGGCATACCGGCGGCATGCTACGGCATACCGGCGGTATACCAATTTTTGTGTCCAGAAAGTTGCTGTGACAAATTGTCGGCATACCGACGGCATGCTCCGGCATACCGGCGGTATACCATTTTTAGCAACCCAAAAGTTGCTGTGACAAATTGTCGGCATACCGACGGGATGCTCCGGCATACCGACGGTATACCATTTTTAGCAATCCAAAACTTGCTGTGACAAATTGTCGGCATACCGGCGGCATGCTCCGGCATACCGGCGGTATACCGAGTTTCAAATATTTGGTTTTTGAATTGCCCTGACTAGCATTAATGGCCGTATTTAATGCTCTCTAACGGTCATTAATATGACCGTTTCTATTTGGACGGTATACCGACGGTATGCCGCTGCATACCGACGGCATGCCGGTCTGTCTGTATTCAGAGCATTAAATGCCACCAACTCTTGGTTCTCTTATAAAAGAAAGCTCTCTCTCTCTTGAGCTTTCTCACCAACTCTTACCATACATTTTCCAACAACCAAGAGCTCCACCATTAATACTCTTCCAAGCTTTTCATTGTCATTCTCTCCCAAAGTGCTAGAGTATTAAAGAGTTGTACATTTCGATCTTTACGTATTTAGAAGATCAACAAGTTCTCATTCTCTTTTGTTTGAAGTTGGCGAGCCTTCGTAAGAAAACTCGTGTGTAGAAGTTGGCGAGTCTTCGGATCCAAACTCGTGTTGAAGTTGGCGAGTTCTTCGGATCCAAACTCGTGTGTACTATTTTGTTAAATAGTGGATTAAAGCCGGAGAGAGTTCCGGGACTGGACTACCTCAAAAGAGGATATCAGGATACATCCTTGCGTTTGATCTTTCTACTCTTTACTTTCAATTGTCTTTATTGTATCTATTATTGTAGTTAATTTTTAATTACCCTATTTACCCCCCCTCTAGGGTTCTACAATTGGTATCAGAGCTTTGTTCTCTTGATTTGGATTTACACCCTTGAGTGATCCATGGCCTCTAACCCTAGTATCAACACGTTTCACAATGAGGGGCACTCCACAAATAGGCCTCCCCTATTTGATGGTACCAACTACAACTACTGGAAGATTAGGATGAGCATTTATCTGAAGTCCATAGATTTCGACTTATGGAATTGCGTGATAAATGGTCTTCCTACTCCTTCCAGAGCTATTGAGGATATTGCTTCTGACACCCTTCGGGACACTCTTTCTGAAAACATTAAGAAGCTTGCAAGTCGAGATGCCAAGGCAATGAATGCTCTTTATTGTGCTCTCGACAGTATTGAATTCAACCGAATCTCTACTTGCAAGACTTCCAATGAGATTTGGAAATTACTTGAAGTCACGCACGAAGGAACTTCACAAGTGAAGGAGTCTAAGATTAGTAGACTCACGCAAGAATATGAGTCTTTTAAAATGAAGCATGATGAATCTATTACTTCTATGTTTACTCGATTTGGTGATATTATTAATCCCCTCTCCTCTCTTGGTAAGGAATATCCGGCTCATGAAAAGATCAGAAAAATCCTTAGAGGATTGACGAAAGTGTGGAGTCCTAAAGCTACCGCAATTATTGAGGGGAACGATCTAACTGTCATGAACCTTGAGACCCTCATGGGTAAGCTTATGACTCACGAGCTCGACATGAAGGATCAAGAGGAATCCTCCACACAAGAGAAGGAGAAGGAGAAGACCAAAGAGAAGGAGAAGACTCTTGCTCTCAAAGCTACAAAGTCTTACTCCAAGGAGAGCTCCGACGACAATGAGTCGGATGATGATGAAGAAATAGCTCTCACAGCTAAGCACTTCCGGAAATTTCTCAAATTCAACAAAGCCAATCGCTCCAGACGAGAAAATAAGGAAGATCCGGCGTGCTATCAATGTAGAAGACCCGAACATATCAAGCGGGACTGTCCGATGATAAGAAGAGATTCAAGCAAGTACGAGAAGCCAAGCAGAGGAAGCTCGTCCTCTAGAAAATTCGCCAACACTAGCATTTGGTGTGAGAGTGATGCTAGTGACTCCGACAATGACAAGGAGTGCAAACACAATGCAAATGTTTGCCTCATGGCAACTGATGAGGTACTTGATGATCTTTCCTTAAACACTCTTACCTATGATGATTTGGAGAAAGCCATTCTTGAATTACATGAAGAACACAAAGGTGTTCGGAATAAATACAAGAAATCTCTTAAAGAGGTTGAGGCTCTTCAACTTGAAGTAGAGAGGCTCTCAAGCATTATTATTGATGTGAAGGGAAAATCTCCTATTTCTGACACGGATGAAATAGAGTCTTTGCGACTCAAGTTTCAAGAATCTCTTGACACCATCAAGATAAGGGATGATGAGATTCTATCCATGAGAAGCTCTTATGAATTTGCTATGCGCAAATGTCAAGATGCTAATAGAAGAGAATATGACACTTCTATTAAGTATAATGATCTTCTTACACGGAGTAAGAATTTAGGTAATAAGAATACCACTCACATGCATGCTCCAAGACACCCCCACACTCATCACAATGCTAGGCATAACCCTTACATGAACACTACACACAACTCCTTTTCTAACACAAGAAAAGGACCTTTTGTTAAGAAGAACACCTCACATCATGCCTTTTACTATCATCATAACACTCATGGTAGAACTTTTCACACTAGAAACTCACATATGCACAACACTCACACTTCTTCTTCTAAATCTTCTTTGATGTGCAATTATTGTGGTTTGCTCGGACATACTTCTAATTTTTGTTATACAAGGAAACAAGTTGACATGAAAGTTCTTAAATGGGTTCCTAGAACTAACAATCAAGGACCCAAACGATCATGGGTACCAAAACGTTCATCTTCAACTTTTGTTGTAGGTGACGAATCATTCTCATGCTAGAAGCAAGTGGATTCTTGATAGCGGTTGTTCACGGCACATGACCGGTGATGCTTCACTTTTTACAACGCTATCGATAAAGAAGGAAGGACACGTCTCCTTCGGTAACAATCTTAAAGTTTATATTATTGAAAATGGTAATATCGGTTCTCCTTCTTATCCTTGTATTAATAATGTATGTCTTGTTACTAATCTCAAGCATAACCTCCTTAGCATTAGCCATCTTACTGATAATGGCTATGATATCAAGTTTGTTAAACTCAAATGCTACATTACCGATAGTTCTAATGGAACTATTGTTTATGAAGGCATTAGAGAAAATAACATTTATGTTCTTTATCTTGTTGAAGGTACTAACAATGACAGATGCCTAGTTGCAAAGAACGATGAGAGTTGTCTTTGGCACATGAGGCTTGGACACGCCAACATGGACACCATCTCTCGTCTCGCCTCCAAGAAGCTTGTACGAGGTCTCCCAAGTATCCCATTCAAAAAGGATATGGTATGTGAAGAATGCGAGAAAAGTAAGTTGACCAAGTCATCCTTCAAATCCATCAACTCTGTGAGTACTTCTAGACCCCTTCAACTCATCCATATTGATCTTTTTGGGCCTAGTAGAGTAGCTAGCCTTGGTGGCAAACTTTATGTTTTTGTTTTAGTTGATAATTTTTTGAGATTTACTTGGGTTATTTTTCTTGCTTGCCAAAGTGATACTTTTCGTGAATTTGTTGCTTTTTGTAAACGTGTTCAAAATGAGAAAGGTTTTTCTATCAACAAAATTAGGAGTGATCATGGAGGGGAATTTGATAATGTTGATTTCAAAAGATTTTGTGAAAAGAATGGTTTTGGACATGATTTTGCTTGTCCACGAACTCCTCAACAAAATAGTGTTATGGAGAGAAAGAATAGAACCCTTGGCGATATGGCCCAAGTTATGTTAAACCAATATAAGCTCCCCCAATATTTTTGGGCGGAAGCCGTTAATACGGAATATCATGTTATTAATAGGGTCTTGATTAGACCTATTTCTAAGAAGACTCCTTATGAGCTTTGGTTTGACAAAATTCCCTCTATTGAATATTTTAAAGTTTTTGGTTGCAATTGTTTTATTTTGAATACCAAGGATAACCTAGGCAAGTTTGAAGAAAAAGCCTATGAAGGAATATTCCTTGGATACTCTACTCATAGTAAAGGTTTTCGAGTTTTTAACAAAAGAAGTCTTGTTGTCGAAGAGTCAATCAATGTCTCTTTTAATGAACTCAACTCTTCTACATTCTCCTCTTCCGAGGATATTGATGACATCTCGTTTGGGTTGGAGAACTCCTCTATTAAGGATCGTCCTTCTTCATCTAACAATAAAGTTGTGACCCCATCAAAAGAGTCTCCTCCTCTCGAGCCTCCTCAAAAGGATCTCCCAAAAGAATGGAGATTTGTCACCAATCATCCTAAGGAGCTTATCATTGGGGATCCTTTCTCCAGTGTTAGCACAAGATCCGCCACTCGTGATCTTTGTGCAAATGTGGCTTTTATTTCTCAAATAGAGCCTAAAAGTTTTAATGATGCTTTCCTTGATGAGTTTTGGATGATAGCTATGCAAGAGGAGCTTAATCAATTTGAGCGAAGCAAGGTTTGGGAACTTGTCCCAAAACCTAGCAATCATCCCATTATTGGAACAAAATGGGTGTTTTGTAACAAACTTAATGAAGATGGGTTAGTGACTCGTAACAAAGCCCGATTGGTTGCTCAAGGCTATAACCAAGAGGAAGGCATTGACTACGACGAAACCTATGCTCCGGTTGCACGTCTTGAATCCATTCGTATGCTTTGTGCTTTTGCTTGTTTTAATGACTTTAAGCTATTTCAAATGGATGTTAAGAGTGCTTTTCTAAATGGTATTATTAAAGAGGAAGTTTATGTTAAACAACCTCCCGGCTTTGAAGATTTTCAATTTCCTAATCATGTGTTCAAACTCCATAAAGCCCTTTATGGCCTCAAACAAGCTCCCCATGCTTGGTATGAGCATCTTAGCTCTTTTCTTGTTTCTCACAATTTCTCAAAGGGAAAAGTTGACACAACACTTTTTATTAAATCCCATGATGGGACTCTCTTGTTGGTTCAAATTTATGTCGATGATATTATTTTTGGTTCTACTAACAACACATTTTGTGTAGAATTTGCTAAAGTTATGCAGGAAGAGTTTGAAATGAGTATGATGGGTGAACTTTCCTTCTTTTTGGGGTTACAAATCAAGCAAGGTCCCAAAGGAACCTTCATCAATCAAGCAAAATATACAAAGGACCTCCTCAAGCGTTTCGACCTCGACTCATCCAAATCAATGAGGACTCCTATGGCCACAACGACAAAGCTTGACAATGATGAAGATGGAACATCGATCGACATTCGTAAGTATAAAGGTATGATCGGTAGCTTACTTTATTTAACTGCTAGCCGTCCTGATATCATGTTTAGTGTTTGCTTGTGTGCACGATATCAAGCTAATCCAAAGGAATCTCATTTGTGTGCCATTAAGCACATTTTTCGTTATCTCAAAGGCACCATTAACATGGGTCTTTGGTATCCGAAATCCTCATCCTTTGAGCTTCACGGCTTTTCGGATGCAGATTTTGCCGGATGCAAGATTGACCGAAAAAGCACTAGCGGCACATGTCAATTCCTCGGGAAGTCTTTGGTATCATGGTTTAGTAAGAAGCAAAATTCTGTTGCTCTTTCTACCACTGAGGCAGAATATATTACGGCTGGTTGTTGTTGTGCACAAATTCTTTGGATGTCACAAACACTTTTAGACTATCGCATTTCTCATTCATGCACCCCTATTAAATGTGATAACACTAGCTCTATCAATCTCACGAAAAACTCGATTTGTCACTCACGTACGATGCACATTGAAATTAGACACCATTTTCTTCGTGACCATCAACAAAAGGGAGATATTCGTCTTGAATTTATTGATACTACCTATCAATTAGCCGATATTTTCATAAAACCGCTCCCGGAAGATCGCTTCTCCTTCCTTTGCCGTGAATTAGGCATTTTATCTTTTGATCCATAATCCCTCTCGGCCGGCACACCGACGGTATACCGCGGTATACCGGCGGCATACCGTTTTTCGATTCAGAATTAGGTTCTGTTTCGATACTCGGCATACCGTCGGTATACGTCGGCATACCGCCGGTATGCCGGATGGAGGCGGACAAGATTTCAGCTGAAGGACCGGGCCCACCTCTCTTCTCTACTTCCTTTAATTCTTTTTAACCTTCCTTTATTCCCTCCTATCCATCCCATCTTTCATAACTACCCATCTCTTCACCTCCCATCTCATTTAATACTATTCCATCACATCCCCCCTTTCTCTCCTCTTTTTACTCCACCATCATAACTACCCACCACCTTTTCAACTCCCTTTCATTAAACCCTCCTCTTCAACCGTTCCCACCCTCCTCCCCTTTTCAAAATCTATCTCTTCATCTTCCTCCTCCTCTTTAAAATCCTCCTTTCTCCTTCATTTCTCCTACTCCTCTTTCATCCACTCCAAAAACATAATATCTCTTCATGGCAAACCCTAAGTGCCCCCGATCCTCCTCCTCCTCCATGTTCAACCCCTTCGTCCCGGTGGCGCTACCTCAAGGCTATGACCAACGCATCTTCTCTAACTCTTTGGCGATCGAGCTTTGGTTCCAGCACTTCGTCCATCACAATGTGTTCAAGGGACGTGCGATCAACTAGAACCTCTTTCCCGGTCACGTCCCCTTGTTTGACGACGCCAGACTCTCCTCTCTACTTCGGCACCAAATACCCGTCTACCCCGCTGCTGTCCGACTTCTCTATTGCAACTTGGTCGGGGATGACGATCCATACGCTATTCAATCTTTGGTCAATGACCGTCACTTCCGTCTAACATCTCGGGAAGTGGGGAACATCCCCGGCATCCCGGACAAAGGGGAAGCATTACCATCCTTGGGTGATCTCAACTCCTCGGCCGCGTCACCCTTCGACGAATTCTGTCGTATCATCTGCAAGGGCCCCAACCCTCCTGCCATCCCGGCCCTCTCTGCCCAGCTGGATCCGTTTTACTACGAGCTCCATAGGATAGTGTGCCACACACTATTTTCTAAGGGCGGGAACTACGATGCCATCACCGGTGATGCCCTCGCCTGCATGTATTATCTCTATGCCTGGAAGCCATTCTCCTTCCCGAAGACTCTCCTTATGCTCTTCCGGCGTGTCATGCCTTCGGGAAAGCAAAACCTCTACTATGGCTCCCTTATCACTCTCCTTCTGGAGGCCAAACAAGTTGACCTATCTCTTTGCTCTTCGGATGGCGTGCCCTCCTACCTTGCTGTCTCTCGTTCCCTTAGCGGCACCTCTGCCTCCCGTGCCTCGTCTTCCCAAGAGCGTCCGGCATCCACTCCTGCTGCTCCCACATCTACCCTTCCTGCTTCGGGCCGTTATATGCCGCTCACCCAGCAGCACTTTGATATGCGTATGGCCCAGGCGGAGGAGCAGATGCGGGCCCACACTCATGGACTTGGCGCCCTGATCCAGTCCCGTTTCCACGATCAGGGGTACTTTATTCAGCGCACTATTCAAGACCGTGATGCTTTTCTGGATCTTAATCTTCAGGATCCCATGTACACGGCCCCGCACTTCTCTGATCCCAATGCCTATGGGTTTATGTACCCTGACGACATTGATCCTTTTGGCGCCTTCCAGCAAGCTCAGGGTGATGATGACGATCCGGCTGATGAGTAGGGATGGATTCCCTTTTGGGTGATGGTCTCGTCTTCTGCATGTTTTAGTTTTTATGTGTTTATTTTTATGTTGTCCTTTGTGGTCCTTCGGGGACCGGTGTGTGGTTGGTACTAGTTGTTTGCAGTCCTTCGGGGACTTTATCTGTGGTTATCTCTAGTGTGCGGCTCTCGTTGAGGAGAGTCTTTCTATTTTACTTTATGCTATATATGTGTTGGGCATGTATTCAACTTCACTTCAATATATTAATACATGCTTCTCTTTATATGCTCTTGTCATTATCAGTTTGTACGTTTTCTATTATTAATTCCCATCTTTGACTAAGTGACAAAGGGGGAGAAATCGTATTGAGGGGGAGCTGTCTACCTACGGGGGAGCTACTCCCTGAAGATGCTATCTCTCTATTTTGTTAATTATCAAAATGGGAGAGTTTGTTTGCACATTTTATTTTGATTATTAACAGCATCTTCGTAGTTTAGTCTTCTGTTCTTCAGATTCAAATATTCTCAGAAGATCTACTACATGGAGCTCTTCCATTCATCGCAATCATCTTTCACTTTGAAGACTGAAGCAGTTACCGGCGTTCCCTGCATAAGACGGCGTCTTCCTGCTTAGAGTCCTTGAGTCTGTACTAGTCTAGGTATATCTGTAAACACCTAAGGACGAATGACAATTTAAAAAGTACAAGTCAAAAATCAAATACTTACAGAGCGACATACCGACGGCATGCTCCGGCATACCGGCGGTATACCGTTTCTAGCATCCAGAAAGTTGCTGTGACAAATTTTTGACATACCGGCGGCATGCTACAGCATACCGACGGTATACCAATTTTTGTGTCCAGAAAGTTGCTGTGACAAATTGTCGGCATACCGACGGCATGCTCCGGCATACCGGCGGTATACCATTTTTAGCAACCCAAAAGTTGCTGTGACAAATTGTCGGCATACCGACGGCATGCTCCGGCATACCGACGGTATACCGTTTTTAGCAATCCAAAACTTGCTGTAACAAATTGTCGGCATACCGGCGGCATGCTCCGGCATACCGGCGGTATACCAAGTTTCAAATATTTGGTTTTTGAATTGCCCTGACTAGCATTAATGGCCGCATTTAATGCTCTCTAACGGTCATTAATATGACCGTTACTATTTGGATGGTATACCGACGGTATGCCGCAGCATACCGACGACATGCCGGTCTGTCTGTATTCAGAGCATTAAATGCCACCAACTCTTGGTTCTCTTATAAAAGAAAGCTCTCTCTCTCTCTCTCTTGAGCTTTCTCACCAACTCTTACCATAAATTTTCCAACAACCAAGAGCTCCACCATTAATACTCTTCCAAGCTTTTCATTGTCATTCTCTCCCAAAGTGCTAGAGTATTAAAGAGTTGTACATTTCGATCTTCACGTGTTTAGAAGATCAACAAGTTCTCATTTTCTTTTGTTTGAAGTTGGCGAGCCTTCGTAAGAAAACTCGTGTGTAGAAATTGGCGAGTCTTCGGATCCAAACTCGTGTTGAAGTTGGCGAGTTCTTCGGATCCAAACTTGTGTGTACTATTTTGTTAAATAGTGGATTAAAGCCGGAGAGAGTTCCGGGACTGGACTGCCTCAAAAGAGGATACCAGGATACATCTTTGCGTTTGATCTTTCTACTCTTTACTTTCAATTGTCTTTATTGCATCTATTGTTGTAGTTAATTTTTAATTACCCTATTCACCCCCCCTCTAGGGTTCTACAGTTGTAAGGGGCACAGTTATGCCAGGTTTGCTATCACGCCCCAGAACCAGAATACTGGAGAGCGGAGGCAGACGTAGCCAGCTACGTATAATGAAATGGAATCCACGTCACTATACGGTCACGGCTGTCTAGATATATGAGGGTTTAACTACAATCCATCAGTCTCCTATGGTCAAGAACAAGCCTATTGTCTCAATCACAAGCAAGTAGTAACAGTCACAAGATATTAGAGCATCAATATACAATAGTAAGGCGTCCCATACATTACATATTGAATGATCATGAAGCTAGTCGTACAAAATGTCAGGACTAGCAAGAGTTTTAGTCAATACATGATCAACCCTAGGATTTGTCAATCATGTTACAGCCCGTAGGCAGACAGTAAATAAAGGTGCAATACGAGCTAACACGTGCTCGCCGGCTAAACGCCTCAAAAGAATAATTTTACAAATAGAGTGGAAGGACAAAAGAAACCCACTCGTTGCCCTGGTTACGCCTGGTGGTCACCATCGGGCTGGAAGATAGGTGGATCCTCTGGTGCTGCTCCGATATCTGGCCACACAAAACCAGCTGGATCAGACCCCAGAAAGAACAAGTGCCACAAAGGAGGCTTCACTTAGGAACTAAAACCAGTATATCACAAATAAATAGTAAGGTAATTAAAAGATAGTGATAATAGCTGAGATAACAATAATATATTGAACACGGAGAAACCATTCAAGTAGCCAGACTGCAACCCTTAAACCAAATAAGGACCGGGGTTTCAATCCTTCGCCTGAATAGAAACCCGTCTCACTTACTATTGATAAGGTAACAAGACAATAAACGAAGAGAGGACACAGAACTGCTCCGGAAGCCAGGTTACAACCCTTAAACCAAACAAGGACCGGGATTGTAACCCTTCGCCTGAACAGAACTGGACCCCTGATCTTTATTGTTAAGGCCAGTATAAATAATCATGGTATTAAAGTAAAGGTAAAACATGACGAGCATGACAGGGGGTTACAATAAGACAATAAACGAAGAGAGGACACAGAACTGCTCCGGGAGCCAGGTTACAACCCTTAAACCAAATAAGGACCGGGGTTGTAACCCTTCGCCTGAACAGAACTGGACCCCTGATCTTTATTGTTAAGGCGGGCACAATAAGCAGGACGATATATGATAAGATAACCATGGAACTATTCAGATAGCCAAGTTACAACCCTTAAACCAAACAAGGACCGGGGTTGTAACCCTTCATCTGAACAGAACTTGGTATCCCATCATTTATCGATACAAGAAATCATGTCCTGATACAATCTTGTACAGGATCAGGATAAGACTAAGCTGGAATAAACTTCATCCAATCAATCACGGCCAATCAAGAGTACGGCTTGATACTTTTAACTAACTAGGGTTATCACAAGCCTAGTTACTAGCAAGATGCAATGAGATTATCCCAACAGCCACAAGCCCTGCAGACCATCCGGTTATCCAGGTCGAATGTCTATTTAAGAAGAATGCAACACATGACTGTGTGCTGGAAATGTGCCCTACTCGTCGGTAGGCTACAAGTCCACTGAATGTGTCCAGATAACGGGATTGCCTGTAGCTGGGAATCTCTTCATGACTACTGAATCATTCTAGTTAATTAGCCTTAGTCAATTTCAGTAGGTATCCCTGACCGTGGTACTCAGGGATCCCCATCCTAAACATGATGCAAGACAGTACTAGTTTATTTGTACAAATACAATCGCCCACGGTATCCAAGTCTTTCATTCTTGTCATGTCAGGCTAGCTGTCGTAACAGCATGCCGAGATATATCATGTCAGTTTACTTGTCAAGAGTGCGCCACAGCGGGCCACTATCGTGTTCTATTCTTACAATATTATGAATGAGAGAAACTTGCATAAAATAACTAGAGACATATTCTTGCTGCTAAGGAAAAGATCTACAACTTCCACGTTGGGAGTTGGGAGAAATTCGAGCAATAATTCAGTCAATTAGGACATATAACAGTTAGTAATAGTCAGAATATGCATTATGCGGCCTATTCTGCGACATGCATGCAACTGCGACACTATATGCGCCTACTGCGACATGCGCCTTAATGCGGCTCATGCGCGACATGATATGCGCCTATCGCGACATGCGCCTTATGTGGCTCAACTGCGACATGATATGCGCCTACCGCGACATGCGTCTCATTGCAACATGCGCCTACTGCGACATGCGCCTTCTGCGACATGATATGCGGCTACTGCGACATGCACCTCATTGCAACATGCGCCTACTGCGACATGCGCCTTCTGTGACATGATATGCGGCTACTGCGACATGCGCTTCATTGCAACATGCGCCTACTGCGACATGCGCCTTCTGCGACATGATATGCGGCTACTGCGACATGCGCTTCATTGCAACATGCGCCTACTGCGACATGCGCCTTCTGCGACATGCTGTTCATGCTGCAGATGAACATAGAAATGACCAGAAATTGTTTTGGCCATAACTTCCTCCTCCGAAGTCGAAATCAAGCGAAACAAAAGCCAAAACTGCATGAAATTGAATTCTCTGCAACATAGAAACACTAGTTTTCGAAAATAACCAAGTTTTAGAGATCAAAACCAAGAAAAACCGAAAAGTTTACAAACTTAGATCTACAAGAATCTATCCATCAAATCCAAAAATGTCAAGTTCTAAAGAGGCTTAGAATCAAGTAAGGAAGAGAATGGAACAATAAAACTTGAGATCCATCATGAAGCAAGTTTGCACTTGCCTAGCTCTCTTTCCTGGTAGGTGGAAGAGTAAATGGTGGAGAAGAAGAAGTGAAGGAGAAGAATAAAATGATGAGAGAGAGAGAGTTAGGTAGAAATATAAATGAGGGTGGTGGTGGTAGGTAGGGGGTTTTCTTTTGGTTCATGATGAACCCAAAAGCAAACCAAACCAAGCTAAGCCGAACCAAGCTATGCCATATCCAATGACATGCCAAAATAACCATGCAGAAAAATATGCAATACGAGTCAAGAATACGTACACGTATACCAAGATACGTAATACGAACTATAGGCATTACAACTCTACCCACCTTAAAAGAATTCCGTCCTCGGAATTTAATCAAGAGGCTAGAATTGCAAGGACAGGCTATACTAATCGTAAGCTATAACAAGCAGTCTATCATGCAGTCATTTATTCAAGCAAGGAATTGAAAGCATAAGGCATAAGGAAGACATTATACCTTAGGAGTCAAACAGGTCGGGTTATCGCGATCGGATATCATCCTCACGCTCCCACGTCGACTCACCCAAAGAGTGATGACCCCAAGCAACTCGGACTAACTTGATAGTCTTGTTCTTGAGTGTCTTCTCTCTTCGGTCCAATATAGACACGGGCCTCTCCTCATACGAAAGGTTGGTACCAACAACCAATTCCGAATGATCTAGGATGTGGCTCGGGTCCGAGATATACCGTCGCAGTTGGGATACATGGAATACGTCATGCACCTCACGTAGCGACGGTGGAAGAGCGAGACGATAGGATACATCTCCTACTCGCTCCAGAATGTCGAACGGCCCTATATACCTAGGACTAAGCTTTCCTCGTACGCCGAAACGAATGACGCCGCGGTTAGGCAAAATCCTCAGGAATACATGGTCGTCGACAGAAAACTCAAGAGGGCGCCGATGAGAATCGGCCCAATGACGCTGGCGATCTTGGGCAACTCGAAGATGATCTCTGACTTTTCTGACCACTTCAACCGTCTGAGCAATCATTTCCGGGCCAAGCATCTGCCTCTCTCCAACATCATTCCAGGCTAGCGGGGATCGACACTTCCTACCATACAGTGCCTCGAACGGTGCCATCTGGATACTGGCCTGGAAACTATTATTGTACGAGAACTCCACCAGGTGCACATGATCTTCCCACGAACCACCAAAGTCGAGTGTACATGACCGCAACATATCTTCAAGTGTCTGGATCGTACGTTCCGACTGGCCATCTGTCTGTGGGTGATAAGCTGAACTGAACTGGAGATGAGTTTCCAAACTTTCTTGCAAGCTACGCCAAAAGTGCGACGTAAATCTTGAATCTCTATCTGAAGTGATACTGACTGGTACACCGTGCAACCTGACAATCTGCCGGAGATACATCTCCGCTAGCTGAGCCGTCGACTGACCAACTCTGAACGGGAGAAAGTGAGCCACTTTCGTGAGCCTGTCTATGACAACCCAAATAGTGTCTCTGCCCGCCGGGGATCTAGACAATCCAGTCACAAAATCCATGGTTACATGCTCCCATTTCCACTCGGGAATCGGCAATGGTTGAAGTAGTCCAGCTGGTCTCTGATGTTCAGCCTTAACTTGTTGGCAGACTAAACAATGAGAGACAAACGGGGCTATCTTCCTCTTCATGCCATTCTACCAAAAGTGTTGGCGGATATCACGGTACATTTTCGTACCGCCGGGATGAATGGAATACTGCGAACTGTGAGCCTCCATCATGATCTCCTGTCTGATATCTCCACTGGGTACACAAAGACGCTTACCATGTCGAAGTGTATCGTCTTCATGAATGCATAACTCTGGTCTTCGTCCTGCCTCACACTCTGCTCTGAGTCGCTGAAGCTTAGAATCTGCTGACTGCGCCATCCGGATCCTCTCGACTATAGTAGACTGAACTTGCATGCTGGCCATCAATGCCATACTGGAAGGGAGGACAACTTCTATACCCATCTTCTGAAGATCGGCTAACAGTTCTGGTTGCGCTGTCAGGAAATAAACTCCTGCCCTCCTGCTCAATGCATCTGCAACAACGTTGGCCTTCCCTGGGTGATACTGCAGGTTGACATCATAATCCACAAGCAGCTCCAGCCATCTCCTCTGACGCATGTTGAGATCCTTCTGGGTGAAAATATACTTCAGGCTCTTGTGGTCGGTAAAAATTTCCACCCTATCTCCGTATAGGTAGTACCTCCACAACTTAAGTGCAAACACTACTGCTGCCAGCTCCAAGTCATGGGTTGGATAATTCCTCTCATGATCACGAAGTTGTCATGACGCATAAGCTATTACCTTCCCATGCTGCATCAGAACACATCCTAAACATCTGCCCGAAGCATCACAATATACTGAGAATCCTCCAGTTCCATCTGGAAGCGTGAGAATAGGAGCTGTCATCAAGCCTCGCTTCAACTTCTCAAAAGAATCCTGGCATTCTGCTGTCCAAGCAAACTGCACGTCCTTGCGGGTCAACTGGGTCAATGGTGCAGAAATTCGAGCAAAGTCTGAAATAAATCGCCGGTAGTAACCGGCCAATCCAAGAAAACTACGGACTTCTGCCACTGTGCTAGGTACTGGCCATGTTTCAATGGCCACGACCTTCTGGGGATCCACTTCAACTCCTCCTCGGGTAATGATATGACCCAAGTATGAAATGCGATCGAGCCAGAACTCGCATTTACTGAACTTGGCATACAACTGGTGCTCTCTGAGAATATGAAGAACAACTCTAAGGTGCTGCTCATGCTCCGCTTCACTCTTACTGTAGACCAGGATGTCATCTAGAAACACAATCACGAATTGATCCAAATAGGGCATAAAGATGCGATTCATGAGGTCCATGAATATAGCCGGCGCGTTGGTTGCTCCAAATGGCATCACAAGGAACTCCCAATGCCCATACCTAGATCTGAAAGCAGTCTTCGGGATGTCCTGCTCTCTGACTCTGATCTGATGGTATCCTGAGCGCAAGTCGATCTTCGAAAATACTGACGCCCCTTTGAGTTGATCAAACAAGTCATCTATCCTCGGGAGAGGGTATCTGTTCTTGATTGTCACTGAGTTCAAGGTACGATAATCTACACATAATCTGGACGTACCATCCTTCTTTTTCACAAGAAGCATCGGGGCTCCCCAAGGCGATCCACTAGCACGAATGAATCCCTTGGTTCTGAGTTCTTCGATCATCTTGTACAATATCTCTAGCTCTGACGGTGCCATCCTGTAGACTCTCTCTGACACTGGGGCTGTTCCGGGAATCAAGTCGATGGTAAACTCGATCTCTCGCTCTGGCGGCATCCCTGGAAGCTCTTCTGGAAAAACGTCTGGAAACTCTTCGACTATCCGAGGTAACTGCACTACTGCCACTGCCATCCATAACACTGAAGGAGAAGGTTCAACTTCGCCTCGGGAAAAGGAAAACTCTGGCTCGCCTGGAATGCTAAAAATAACCCTACCAATGTGGCAGTCTATCTTAGCATACTGGTCCCTCAACCAATCCATCCCTAAGACCACATCATAATCGGCCATCGGAAACTCTATCAATCTAGAAAGGAATTCTCTACCGCTAACTACGACCCGACACGAGAAAAACACTCTATCTACTCCCACAAGTCCGTTACCAGTAAGTATATTGAGCCTTACTGATAATGACTCGGGCTCCAGTCCTACCCGTGTCGCAAATCGTGCAGACATAAATGAATACGAGGCACCAGAATCAAATAATACTGAAGTTGGAAAGGTGTTGACGAGAATAGTACCTTCCACCACCTCACCTGGTGCTATTCCTTCTTCTCCTATGGTCAAAGCCAGCACTTGACCATGTCCTCTGGGTGCGGGTCCCCTCTGCTGAAAATTCCTCTGCCTGCTCTGGATCAGGGCTTGGGCTTGGGCATAATGTTGCGGTCTCTGCTGCTGGAATGCCTGGGCCTGCGTCGGCAATGGCCTAGGGAACGGGTACTACAGCTGATGCTGCTGCTGGACTGGTGCTGGTCCTCTAACTGAAGGACTAGAGAAAGCGGATGAACTCCCCCTGTTCGGACAATTCCTAACCCTGTGGTCCGGGGCACCACAAACCAAGCACAAACCCTGTGCTCTACGACACTCTGACACCACATGTCCTGGCTTCTCGCAGTGTGAACATCCCACTGCGGAAGACTGCTTCTGCTTCTGCTGCTGAGGGTGCGTCGGGATGGAATGCTGAACCGACGTCACTGAGGCCGCCCGTCTCGGAGCTCCAATGGTCAAAGCCCTGGCTGCCGGGGCTGGTGCTGAAGACTGATTCATCTGGCCGTGAGATCGCTTCCGACCTCCGGTCCTATCCACGATCCTCTGGAATGTATACTCATGCCTCCGGGCTGCTCTCAACACTGCATCAAAAGTCTGATACTCAAACTGCTCCACCGCCAATAAAATCTCTAGGTAGAGCCCCTGCTGGAACCGCTGGGCTCTATCGAACTCGGTCGCCACCAAGGTGGAAGCAAACCGACTAAGCCTGGAGAACTCGACCGCATATCCATCGACCGTCCTGCCCATCTGCTTCAGATTGGTGAACCTCGTCTGTAGATCATACCGAGCTACAGCATCAAAATACTTGGTCTGGAATCTCTCCCTGAATACTGCCCATGAAATAGGGGCCACTAATCCATCGGCCTGCGCTGCCCACCAGCTGCAGGCATGATCTAGTAACTGCAGGCGTACTACGGCCACCTTCTCATTCTCTGGAGTCCTGGCTGCTTCTAGAATCACCTCTGTGTCCTAAAACCAAGCATCTGCAGCGATCGCATCTTCACTGCCATCGAAGAAGGGAGGGTTCAAGCGCTTGAAGCTGTTGGCCACGCTATTACCCTGATGACCTCCTCTGGTCAAAGCATCTGCCACCGCCTGGTGTAAGGCATCTCCTCGCCGATCCTGGGAAGCTAATAGGGACCTGATGAGACCCGCCAAAGTGCCATCATCAGGCTCTGCAGGCTGGACGGGCTGAATTGGGGGTTCTCCTTTGGTAGGCATAACTCTGGAGACTACTCCTGAATGCTGGGCTTGATCTCCAGGTTGCTGCTGGTCCGCTGGAGGTGCACCGCCTTGCTGATCGGCAGGTCCAGGAATAATGTCGCTAAAGAAGACGACATAGAGAACAATAAGAAAGGACCAGGACAGATCAACGATACAAGCATGTGATCAGGTCAAGATTCTCAGGGATTAAGAGGATACGAGTAGAGATCAAGGGCGAGTACTGATTGAGACATCTATTCGATAAACCCTCATATATCTTGAATTACAAGACCTGCATGGGCCACCACTAAAACCATGTCACGTCCCAGAACCAGAATACTGGAGAGCGGGGGCAGACGTAGCCAGCTACGTATAATGAAATAGAATCCACGTCACTATACGGTCACGGCTGTCTAGATATATGAGGGTTTAGCTACAATCCATCAGTCTCCTATGGTCAAGAACAAGCCTATTGTCTCAATCACAAGCAAGTAGTAACAGTCACAAGATATTAGAGCATCAATATACAATAGTAAGGCGTCCCATACATTACATATTGAATGATCATGAAGCTAGTCGTACAAAATGTCAGGACTAGCAAGAGTTTTAGTTAATACATGATCAACCCTAGGATTTGTCAATCATGTTACAGCCCGTAGGCAGACAGTAAATAAAGGTGCAATACGAGCTAACACGTGCTCGCGGCTAAACGCCTCAAAAGAATAATTTTACAAATAGAGTGGGAGGACAAAAGAAACCCACTCGTTGCCCTGGTTACGTCTGGTGGTCACCATCGGGCTGGAAGACAGGTGGATCCTCTGGTGCTGCTCCGATATCTGGCCACACAAAACCAGCTGGGTCAGACCCCAGAAAGAGCAAGTGCCACAAAGGAGGCTTCACTTAGGAACTAAAACCAGCATATCACAAATAAATAGTAAGGTAATTAAAAGATAGTGATAATAGCTGAGATAACAATAATATATTGAAAACGGAGAAACCATTCAAGTAGCCAGACTGTAACCCTTAAACCAAACAAGGACCGGGGTTACAATCCTTTGCCTGAATAGAAACCCGCCTCAATTACTATTGATAAGGTAACAAGACAAAAACGAAGAGAGGACACAGAACTGCTCGGAAGCCAGGTTACAACCCTTAAACCAAACAAGGACCGAGGTTGTAACCCTTCGCCTGAACAGAACTGGACCCCTGATCTTATTGTTAAGGCCAGTATAATAATCATGGTATTAAAGTAAAGGTAAAACATGACGAGCATGACAGGGGGTTACAAAAAGACAATAAAAAAGAAAGAAAGGACACGGAACTGCTCCGGGAGCCAGGTTACAACCCTTAAACCAAACAAGGACCAGGGTTGTAACCCTTCGCCTGAACAGAACTGGACCCCTGATCTTTATTGTTAAGGCGGGCACAATAAGCAGGACGATATATGATAAGATAACCATGGAACTATTCAGATAGCCAAGTTACAACCCTTAAAAAACAAGGACCGGAGTTGTAACCTTCATCTGAACAGAACTTGGTATCCCATCATTATCGATAGAAGAAATCATGTCCTGATACAATCTTGTACAGGATCAGGATAAGACTAAGCTGGAATAAATTTCATCCAATCAATCACGGCCAATCAAGAGTACGGCTTGATACTTTTAACTAACTAGGGTTATCACAAGCCTAGTTACTAGCAAGATGCAATGAGATTATCCCAACAGCCACAAGCCCTGCAGACCACGGTTATCCAGGTCGAATGTCTATTTAAGAAGAATGCAACACATGATGTGTGCTGGAAATGTGCCCTACTCGTCGGTAGGCTACAAGTCCACTGAATGCGCCCAGATAACGGGATTGCCTGTAGCTGGGAATCTCTTCATGACTACTGAATCATTCTAGTTAATTAGCCTTAGTCAATTTCAGTAGGTACCCCTGACCGTGGTACTCAGGGATCCCATCCTAAACATGATGCAAGATAGTACTAGTTTATTTGTACAAACACAATCGCCCACGGTGTCCAAGTCTTTCATACTTGTCAGTCAGGTAGCTGTCGTAACAGCATGCCAAGATATATCATGTCAGTTTATTGTTAAGAGTGCGCCACAGCGGGCCACTATCGTGTTCTATTCTTACAATATTATGAATGAGAGAAACTTGCAAAATAACTAGAGACATATTCTTGCTGCTAAGGAAAAGATCTACAACTTCCACGTTGGGAGTTGGAAGAAATTCGAGCAATAATTCAGTCAATTAGGACATATAACAGTTAGTAATAGTAAGAATATGAATTATGCGGCTATTCTGCGACATGCATGCAACTGCGACACCATATGTGCCTACTGCGACATGCGCCTTAATACGGCTCATGCACGACATGATATGCGCCTATCGCGACATGCGTCTTATGTGGCTCAACGCGACATGATATGCGCCTACCGCGACATACGCCTCATTGCAACATGCACTACTGCGACATGCGCCTTCTGCGACATGATATGCGGCTACTGCAATATGCACATTGCAACATGCGCCTACTGCGACATGCGCCTTCTGCGACATGATATGCGGCTACTGCGACATGCGCTTCATTGCAACATGCGCCTACTGAGACATGCGCCTTGCGACATGATATACGGCTACTGCGACATGCGCTTCATTGTAACATACGCCTACGCGACATGCGCCTTCTGCGACATGCTGATGCTGCAGATGAACATAGAAATGACCAGAAATTGTTTGGCCATAACTTCCTCACCGAAGTCGAAATCAAGCGAAACAAAAGCCAAAAACTGCATGAAATTGAATTCTCTACAACATAGAAACACTAGTTTTCGAAAAAACCAAGTTTTAGAGATCAAAACCAAGAAAAACCGAAAAGTTACAAACTTAGATCTACAAGAATCCACCATCAAATCCAAAAATGTCAAGTTCTAAAGAGGTTAGAATCAAGTAATGAAGAGAATGGAACAATAAAACTTGAGATCCATCATGAAGCAAGTTTGTACTTGCCTAGCTCTCTTTTCTGGTATGTGGAAGAGTAAATGGTGGAGAAGAAGAAGTGAAGGAGAAGAATAAATGGAGATGGAGAGAGAGAGAGTTAGGTGGAATATAAATGAGGGTGGTGGTGGTAGGTAGGGGGTTCTTTTGGTTCATGAAACCCAAAAGCAAACCAAACCAAAAGCGACCAAGCTATGCCATACCAATGACATGCCAAAATAACCATGCAGAAAAATACGCAAACGAGTCAAGAATAGTACACGTATACCAAGATACGTAATACGAACTATAGGCATTACATTTGCAGGTGGAGGTGGATCATCAGAGGTTCTTTGATCGTTATTTCCTTAGTTTGAGCTGAGTATCTCCTTCGACAATATACTTTTTGACTTTTCGTACAAGCATAAATCTGAGAGTAGGATTCGACCCCTTTAAAGGGATCGATGTCGGCAAATTCTGTCCTCATGAGGCCGTGCTTGTCAACGTACTTGAAGCATGGTGTAGTGTAGAAGGCCAATCATGTAATCGTGTATCCAAGGATGCCCAGAAGATATTGTAGGAAGTGTCTGCATCTATGACATAACAGGCACTTCTGACTAGAGGTCGATTTGGTACTTTAGGCGAATCTGCCGATCGAGTAGATCCTGCCCGAATTAAAATCGCTGATGACGGTGCTTGTCGACGTCAGGCGATGCATTGGGATACGTAGATGGTTTAGTAGGCTCTTCGGGACGATGCTTATGGAGGAATCAGGGTCAATATGCATCCGGTCCACCTGATATTGCCAATGTACCAGTGTAAACAGAGGGCGATCATGCAGATTGGTCCTTGATAAGCATATCCTGTAGAGTGAAGCGATGTTGGGCATATGCCTGTGCAAGGGCTGTCCGGAGATCAGGAGGGCTTTCTCCAGTGAGATCGCCTGAGCCAGATATGCACGGCATTCTGGAGGCCGCTAAGGCCACCGCGAAGTCCTTGGAGAGTCTTAGGAGCTTATAGCGACAATTGGCCGTGTTGTGTTAGCCAATTGCGCCAAGATGTCAAAGTTGTAGGGCCTTTCTAGTCCGTGAGGCTCTCTTCGGAACGGTTTACGAAGCGAGTCTCCTTCGGCCTAGGCTGTCGGTGTCGAAGGTGCGAGGGCCTGGAGCATCAGCAGCTGTGGCTGATGATCTTTGTTCGAGTTACCGGTGGAGGTTGGGTTTGTGGCGCCGAAACGGATAACAACAGCATTAGCTTCCGACCTCTGCCGAGATTGTGCGGTATGATTGACTTTCTATTCTTCTTCTTGCTGGTGGAGGGAGGTACGGATAAGTCATCTCAGGTACCAAGTCCGGATGGACCCACATAAATCCCCGTGATGTGGTAAGGGGCATAGACCGCAGGCTTGGTCTCGGGGAGGTGGAAGGTTAGCGACCTCATCTTGGGGGGATAGATACTACTCCGTCTTGAGTCTTTGTCGGAGGGAAGTTGCCAAAATTGTACGACACCATATTGGCTGGTACGATAACCTCTTCAAAATCAATTGCCATGGGCTTAGAATCGATGGGATGAGGATGTTATCCTTCAGTTGGTAGCAATCATGTGTGGCATGGTGGACATAACGATGGTAGTGGCAGTATTTGGGGTTCTCCAAGTCTGCAGGTCAAGGTTCATGTCTTGGAGAAGGGAGCTGAATTCGACTCCTTGTATGAGCATGTCCAAGAGGGCTGTGACATGGCCGTCCTCGAAGGAATAGGTCATCTGAGGCCACTGCTTCTTACTGGCTTCGGTCAGGCTCGGCGATGTATCGGACACATAGCCTGTTTGCCCTGTTATCTCGATTGTTGGAGGGGTTACCCCCATTGTTATTGTTGGTTGCTAGGACGCTGCCCTTGTTCTCCTCCGAGACGTGTAATCCAATTGGCGAGCTTTCTTCAATTTATCTGCACTAGTGGCGCAATAATGAAAGTCTTCCAATCCTTAAACGACTTTCACCCATCCAGAGGCTGATTGTGGGCAGCAGTCTCTTTTGGCAAATTTCAATCAAGGAGGAATCAGGGTTACCGGAAGGCAGCTTCATCGTGGTTTGGCGAAACCGCTCGATATAGTTTTTGTCAGCTCTTTTTGTCTTGAACAACGTCCATAAGGGTGGACATGTCACATTTCCTACTTCGTAGAACAACCTCTATCTAGGAACTACGTTTGAAGTCGGTAAAGGAGTGGATGCAATTGTCCGGCAAATTATGGTACTAGTCGAAGGTGACCCTTCCATGCTCCAATAAAACAGCCGCGTAAGGATGGCGTCGTCATGAGGCAGAGATGGCGATTGTGACTTCGAAGTAGGTGATGTACCTGCTCGTAGATGTCTTTTATCATATAGATGATGTGAAATGGTTTATATTTGGTGGGAAGGGAACATCTCTCCACGCAGCAGGAATACGGTTGTCGTATCCTGAGGTCCTAGCAGGTTTCTCGGGCTTGGAACATGGCGGAGCTCCTGGACCTCTCTTCTTGCCTCTGGCCTCGTCTGCGGCGGTGGGAACCGATATTTAGGAGGATTATCGCCGGGTTTGGTGCAGCTGAGTTCGAGTCCACATTGACCGCGGGACCAAGCTGTTGGCCAGGCGCCTTCCTTGTAGGTGGAGGGCCGCTTTGATCTCGTCCACGGACTGACCAAAGCATGCAGTATGGCCTCCAGAGTCGAGATGTCGAGTTGGCGATCACTGGGACCTCTTGGTTGATGTCCGTCATAAATATCGTCATGAGCAGAGATAGAAGAAATGGTAGAGGACGTTGCCCTCTGAGCGTACCCGGTATAGAAAAGTCGTCAGGGTATGTGGGAATTCTCCTCTAGTTCGGATTCAGAAAGAGTGGTACCCCAGCTTCAGAGTTTGCTCATCTTGAGAATTGTGGATTGTCCTCGAGGACGCGGATCTGTGTATCTGTTGGGTGAACCATTTCCCCCAAACTATCTTCTTGGAACATCGGGTTGTTGTGGATATTGGAGGAAACTACCCCTGCCCCAGTGTCTCCAGAGATGGGATGAATCTCCAAGTGTGGCAGATTTCATCTTTGAGGGTACCTTGGTAAACTCCTCTGTAATGGTGGTAGACAACCGTTTAGAAGAAAGATTTTTGGTTATGCCGGTTGAAATTCGGGCTGAAGACATTTGTTTTTTTTCTACCGCTGCCAGGAATCTCAGAGCAGAATTGCAAGAGGAGACGAGAAGCGCCCCTTTCTGAGCTGGGTGTTACAACTTTGGAAGACGGGACCACCGGTCTTTTTGTACTGATGCCTTATTGCAGCAGCAGTTGACATGAATTGGGTGCATCGATGTCCTTGATAGGACTCTCTGTACATCAAATCTTCGTCTCTTTCCTTGCGCTTGTGACGAATCACGTTGCACAAGTCACCTATTTGTGGGCTTGGGAGTCTTGAGCACATGAGTGTGTTGACCTCCTGCCTGCTCCCTGATGTGGGGGTAGCACGAGTACTTGCCCCTGATCCTTATTGGGAGATTCTTGATAACTATCCTGTTCGTTGGCCGCCGGGGGCTGGACACGGGTAGTTCTGTACAACTTTCAATCAGGGGCCCACGTAATAGTCAGCGGGACGCCCTGATAGTCAGAAGTTGGGACAGCCGACTGAGCTGTCGAGTCCGCGCTGCCCGAGACTTCTTCCTTCTAGCACCTGAGAGTGCATAGTAGGAAGAGTCCATAGAAACTGGCACATGAGAGCATCTGGGCCAGGATTGTAGCACCCAGTTTCTCAAATGAGGGTAATTTTAAAATTTCGTATTTCTAATTATTTTAATAATGATATTTAATTCATGATATGATTTTTGGTGATTTTAAATCATTTTAAAATTATTTAAATCAATGACTTGTGGTTTTGACGTTTTGCTAGTGAAACCCTATAGATTTGACCTAGAGCCTAACCATGTGATTATAATATTTTAATGTCATTTTTGGCCTAAGGATATTTTTTCATTTGAACTCTTTGAAATTTTGATATTATTTATTATTTATGATATTATTTTGGGGTTATTTGAGTCGGGTTCGAATTTTAACTCAATCCGACTTGAAACGGGGACCCGGGGGTAGTTTAACTCTAGTGGGACCAACACACTAGTTAGGCATGGCCCACATGATATTAATTTTAGTCCACATGATAGAAATATTTTAGTTAGAGGTTAGACTAATTATTATGGATAAGGTTAGTGTGATTAGAGACTTTAGAATGACTAATTTAGCCCCAACCAATTAGCCCTTTCCTAATACTCATAGAATAGGTTAGTGGCGGCATTTTGGACCTTACCATAATAGGACAAATAGCCCCATATGGCCAGCCACTTTGGAAGAGGATAGGCTCAAGTTCATTTCATTATTCTCATCCACACTCTCTCTTGTTCTTCTCCAAATTCCTAGAGAGCAATCCCTAGCAATTTCTCCACCAAATCCTTCCATTTTGCCACCAAATCTTCTTCTTTCCTTCTGCATTCTAGCCAAGGAGGAAGCTACCCAAGTTTGGGAGGATTCGGAGCTCGTTCGTGTCCTTTTGGAATCTCTACGTGTCGGTGTCGCTCCGAGAAGGCTTTTCTTCGATTCGATCTACCGGGAGGTATAAATCCCTTCTCTTTTTCATTTCCTCATGCATATAGGTCTATTTGAACCCATAGGAATGACCCCCATGGTTGTATCTCCATTTGTGTCCATTTCGTGTCCATTGGAGGTCATAGGAGTGTCCTTTGTGTTGTGGTTGTGTCCATGTGGGAAAATCCCAAATTTGGACACACTATGTGTTGTTATGTATGAATGAATTACATATTTAATCTCATATTTTTGTATTGGAGATGTGTTCTATAGTGTCAATATATATATATTAGTATAGAGAGTGAGTTCTTGATAATATGTTATATACTTGTGTTCTTTTGTCTCAAACTACCCAAATCCGTCATAATTTTTATCCACATTTTAATTTCAGTCCTAACTTAGAAATGTCATAACTTCTAGCTCAAAGCTCGGTTTAATCTCTTGTTTTTTTAAAAGAAGCGTATTGAAGTTAGCTTTCCAAAAACATGTATTAATAGGCCTAATTCTTTCTGTAACTTTTGGAGAATTATTTGAGTGTCAGCTGTACGAAAGACAAACGCGTTCTCGGTGTTTTCGCGATTCCGGGAGTTTCAGGAAACAAAAATGCGATCCGTTTAAAGTTTCGGAAAGCTAACACATAGATCTATAACATACTTTAATCCTAAATTTTAATTCATGCTGAGATGGTACAGTATTGATTATTAGTAGGTGTTACTATCGGCATATGCATTTTGTGCACCCTTGTGTGTAATATAATGTATTTGATTTTAACCATGTTAATGTATATATTATGTAATTAAATAGAGAATACAAGCATGAGTAAATGTTTAAATAAATGATATATGAGGTGTAAGTATCCTATCTAATGTAAGCATGTATAAGTATGGCTTGTAATGAATATGTAGGTTCCATAGTATGTAATGTATGGTGCATATAGTGGTGCAAGAGATAAATGAATGATGAATGAATGCAAGCATGAATGTAATGTAATAATAGATGTAATGTATACAATATACAAGTTAATGAGATGTAATATTCTATGTTAACACAAATCCTATATTATCTCATGTACCCCCTTACACTATGTTGACACTACACTTGACACATTGTTCACTTACACTTTGACACTCTTTGATATGTATACACTATGTATGCCCATTTAACTCTCACTTGCCCCTTTGCCATGTTCACATACACACACATAGCCTCTTAAATAAGTATTTATGAATATAGTTAACTTAGCTATGTATGTATATTATATATATGTTAGCATATTGTGTTGTAATATATAAGTTTTATAACCATTGAAATGCCATGATTATAGACCTAATGTTGAATACCAATATATGCATGTGTATATGTGTAGACATATATAGCTTAAAGTAATAGATTACCTAGTGTATATCCAATGTGAATTCTTGCCTATTGAGTATTGAATAATTGTATGCTATATAGAGTTGGGTGTATGGCTTGTATAGCCTTGTATTGATGTGTGCTTGCTAGGATAGTCTTGGTTTGGCCTAGTAAGACTAGCTGGGTTAGGACATGACCTAGTTTGACTAGTGCAGTTGACCAGAGTTGACCAAGGGTTGACTTTGGCCTAGTTTGACCTAGATTCATGTAGAATGCATTGTAGTGTTTTATATTACCCTTCTGGACATATTGTGACTTGTGCTGTTCTAATTAGGAGCCAGACACTCTCCTCGGACAGTATCTTTACCTTGGACATTCAGATATCAGGCGAGTACATTCTCTGATTTTCATACTTGTCTGGACTATACTCTTGCTCTAGATTACTTTACTTGATGCTGACACGTATCTTCACAGATTAGTACTATATGGATCCTTTCCTGAGATGTTATCCCTCTACGGGTGCATCGGGTATTTCATGTTCATGTACTTATCATGTACATCAGGTACTCCTTGTACTCGTACTAGTTCATGTTTTTACATGTTCTCATGTGCTTTCATGTGCTTTCATGTGCTTATCATGTGCTTATCATGTGCCTCATGTACTCTTTACATGAGTTCACGTATCTTAGCTGTATTCATGTGTTTATAACGTAACTTGAATGGATCCTTGTGTATTGATTGGGGCGGGGTGAGTAGAATTGGTTATGTGAACACTATCTCCAGTAGCTGTATTCATGTGCCTCCTTATTTGTATTCATGTGCCCCTAAGCCGTTACATAACCATAGTACTCTAAATCACGTAGCCACTTACAGTCTCTACTATCATGTATTTACTTTCAGTTACAAAATATCTCATGTTTACTCGTACTTCCAGTCAGCACTTCTTGTATTTTACTCTATTGCATGATTTATACTCCTAACCTGCTATGAACTGTTTGAGAGATATGTGCTCGCTCCTGTCCTGACTGGACCTGTTGATAAATTTTACAGATAGCCTGGAGGTTGCCTGCTAGCCTAGAGGAGACAGTAGATGTCACGCCCCAATTTATAGAGTCATTTATTCACATATTTTATCTCTTGGAATCGATCGTCCTCGCTTGGGCGTGATGCCGTACAAGTCTGGTATTGCACTTGTACAAGGCAAAGATGGTACATAATCGATTATTCTTCAAATAGGAACACATCGCAGCGGCAGAAACAGATAAATTGAATTTAATGAGGACAATCTTTCGTATTGAATAGAAGTATATACTTCTTTATAACAGCGGGAGAAAAAGAGTAACTTGAAGCCACACAGAGATATGTAGAACTTTATTCTCTTTATTGATAATTGAAGAAGAGTACAAGACTTGTATTGAAGTACAATGATTACAGCACATCTCACTTTACATTGGAAACCAACTGAACAATGCTATACAGCTTACATTTGGTATTTGGATACAATGGATTACAACTTGATATACCGACTTGGCTTACAATCTCACTGGTACAACTGATTACAATGTTCCATACATTATGCCCTTTATAAACAGAAGACTTCATCTGGTGCAAGGAGAGCTTCTGTATGCCCAACAAATCTTCGATGCCGCGGAACCAATCCAGCTAATCTTCGTGTGTAGAATATTCCAAGCACGAGCACCTGCCCACAAAACGGGGTCAGCACTCATATGTACTGGCGGGCAGAATCCAACCCACTCGCATAAACCAACATTAAAGTGATCATTTAAGTAAGTATTTATTAGAGTGATCTTTCTACTTGGGGCCTAACATCAGTTTACAGTTCATGGGCAATAATCAGAGTGAAGCATGTAAACATATTCTTAGTAGCATTCATGTGGACATATCATTTATCATTCTTGGTGTTATCATGCAATGGCATCATTGAGGCATACTAGGTGTTATCATGAAAAGGCATCATTGAGGCATCGTTAACATTAACATCTTAAACATGTTATAACATTTCTTACTTCAAGCATCATTTAGCATGGATGTTATGTTTGAGCACTATTTATAGCAAGGCATCTTTCTAGCATAATGAATTGAACATGTTAAGCAGGCAAGTTAAACCAACTTATACAATATCACAATTATGTGATTCTTACCGATAGCCGACTTCTCGTACCTGCATCAAATACAGGTTATCTGATATGCTTACTCTGCCTGCACAAAACAATTAGCATGCATCCTGACTACATGGTCACTGGTGTTGTTAAACCATATGGACTCTTCTCATTTCATTTCATTTTAAGATAATGCGGTCAGCATAGTAGGTGGCGAGCCTCTATGCAACCCCGCCTTATCCGTGCTCCCATAGCACTCATTATTATTTCCTCCTAGGCCGAATCGGTCCCTAGGGCCCTAGGAACCGTTCAAGGAAATTATTACTCAAACCTTGTATACAAGTTGTCCATGACCATGCGAATGCGTGTCCGACTCGATTGTGAACAAAATCGCATGGTAAAATATATTAAGGAAGGTAAAGGCAACAGCACATCATTAGTCATGTTCAATGACTTATTCATTTCATCATTACCATCATTTCATTTGGTGATCTCAATGATCCCAGCTTTATTATTTCTCATTCATTGCTTCATTTGTAACGTATCTCATATCATTTCTTTTTAAGAGGAACTTAACATTCATTCATCTTATAAGGGACAGGAAGTTTCATATTCTTGCAACAGTTATAGAGAGAGTACATGATTCTAGTATTTCATTCAGTTCATTGGGTCGATAGCATAGCCAGTTCATTTCTTATTCTATCATTCACAAGGCATCTCAATATTCAAGTGTTTTGTCGTTTCAGCAGCATTAAACATAAGGAACAAGGTTATCAATTCAATCTCAGGCATCGAATCATATTAGCAGTTCAATGTGTTGTACATTTCAATAATTCTCAGCATAAGCATCTCTATTATTCAGCAACTAACATATGGGACATTTAAGGGCAGTTCATAGCATTTCAATACTTCATTTATTAAGCATGAAGGAGTAAGGAGGAGGAAGGACAGTTCCACTCACCCAAAATTCTACTAAGCGTAGCTCCACCAGTTAGCCACGTTCCAATACCCATTTCGTCTAGCCAGCTAAGAGAGACTGCATCAGTCTCAATTCTCCTGATTCCCAACATAAGTCACGGTCTAATATTCTGATTCCATCCAATAAGCCAACCAAATGTCTCGGAGCGGGGCATTACAGTAGAGGTTGCATAGATAGCTAGAATTTTGCTTATAGTTTATTTTCAGTCATCTTTAGTTGTATTTATGGATTACTGTATTTGGGTTTTGAGATGTATTCTGAGTTTGTATCTTAGACACTTAGACTTCTATCTGTTGTATCTCTTTTCGATTTCATGTTTTATCTATCTTCCTTTATGCTCTACCTTAGATGTGATTGAGTTTACATTCTGCTATGTTACCCCCATTCGGGGAGTATAAACTGTTTAGTCTTATACTGTTAGATGTATTGAGACCTAGGACAGCGTTCTACCGCCGACATTGCGGCGTAGGCTGGGCGTTGTTACGTTCTCGTGCCCTAACTCTAGGGTGCGGGTCGTGACACGTTTTTAGTGGTGGCCCATGCAGGTCGAGATTCGCATTAGTACGATTTTGTAGTAGCGCAACGACTTAGTTGTACTACTACGAGCCTGCTATAGGATATATAAATTAAGGTGTTAGGATGAGAGGATACTCAATCACTGTTAGGATTACTTAAGAGATTCCTGAGATGACCCTTGAAAATCTCATTTTGAATTCCGATTTAAACTCCTTTTCCTTGTTTTGATTCACCTTTTTCCTTGATTTAAATTTGATTTTGTGGATTCATTGTAGAACTTTGAATCCTGGTATTAGTTGATGATTTTGATAAAATTTTATAGTTGTTGATTTAATTTTATATTTAGATTAATATTTTCAAATCCAAGGTACTCAATCACACTTAGGATTCTTTGAGAGATTTCTGGGACGACCCCTGAGAAACTCATTTTGAACTTCAATTGGAATTCCTTTTCCTCTTGTTTGGATTCACCCTCATTCCTTGCTATTGAATTTAAGCTTGATGGGTTCCTCTCGTTTGAACCGATAAGAAGGAACATATCTTCATTATTCTTTCTCGCCATTATTCCCTTGCATTCTTATTTACCTCTTATCTTAAACTCTGTTTCATTACATTAATTACCCATATCTTGTCGTCCCTACCAGATGTACTTCGAAACCCTTGAATCTTCGTATTTTGCTGGGGAAGGCTAAAAAAGTGACATAAATTATGTAGCTCAGAGAAGACGTAACTGGTTATTTTATGATGATCTAAAGGAAATCAAATGTGGAGTGTTCCATATGGAAACTTGAGATAGAAATGTGGTAAAGGTCTCGAATAGAATAAGGAGATGTATACTGCCAATCTGGAAATAATTACATTTAGAGAAATTTTGGGGTTATGAGATAGTTTATAGGTGTATTCAAAACTAATGAGGATATCAGAGGTCAACCTAGTTTTGAGAACTTAGAAAATCTTGGTTATTGATTCTGGGAAAAACTTTTACTCTGAGGCTATGTAGAAGGTTAGTAATGGAAAAGAAAAGTTAATTGTGTTTAATAAGGATATTAAACAAGATGTTGCGAGGAAATGACTAGGGATAGAGAGAGCACAAAGTTATGGAAGTTTAGAGATTGTTGTGAAATATTTTTAGGAGAATAATATTCAAGGGTGTATGTCGAGAAAATACGGAAGTTGATTTTATGATGAAAGATAAGTTTTGTAAGGCCTAGAGATTTAAATTAAATAATACGAGGAGAACAATTTAACAAGTTCAAGGAATTCGTAAACGGGATTTAGAGGTTTTGGGTCAAATTTAAGACAAGGTGAAAGAACTTGGAAATTTAAATAAATCGTTAATGTTGATTCCTAAATGTGAGGGTTGTGCTTCAAGAGTGATATTTGGAAATTGGGAATTGCCTACGGTAGTCATGGTAAGGGTTTAAGTAAAGGTTAAATTTTCATATGGAGACTGGTGAGGTAAAGATATGATTGGCAAGTTATGACCAAATGAACTTAAGAGTATCAGAAGCAGATGACTAACTCGATCTTCATTATTTTTTGTGCATTAATTACCCCCTCTTGAACTCCCACTTTCTAATTGAGATCCTTGATGTTCCTTATCATGACTTTGATATTCTGAATGTAATACTAGTTGTTACCCTCCAACAAATCTTATATGCAAGACCTAGACGAGCTCACCTTCGTGTAGGTATATCATGTCCCACTAAAACCCGTTCTTGTACTCTATTTTCTTGATATAATTTTCTGGTCAACTGGCTAAACTATAACCTCTACCATTATACTAAATTTCTTCTTATTTCAATTAGAAATCCAGTCTTGACTCAATTCTTTCGACGCGACATGTGATGGTGTTCTGCTTGTTTCCTTAGATGCTTAACCTTGTACCTTATCTGATTACTTGACCCGTTGGTTAAGAAACTTGGACTATGTAATTCCTTTCATCATTACCACCCTTATATCTTGTGCTGCTAAATTAGCCTTAGTTTTGCAAGCTTATCTATTTTCGAGCTTGGTCATGACATATTTTATTGGGTGGCCACCCACTAACATATTGTCTAATCAAAACCAGTACATGATGGTCTGATCAACCTATTGCACTTTGGTTCGCTTTTTCATGTATCAATCTACGAGAATGGAGACATAGTTAAACTTGACCCTAGAGTCTCATTTGCGACAGCCTTGACAATTCTCCTTAAAATCTTTTTATCGCCTATGAACCTCGTATTCGTACTCAGTCGAATTAAATTTAATCATGACCTGAACCTCCATCATGGATGCTCGTGCTCATACTTGATTTCATTGATTTCCCTTCTTGCCCAAATCTCATTTTATTCCGAAATTGATCAACTTAGATCGTGTCAAGACAAAATCTATTTGTGATTGTTGTGCCTAAATTTTTTTTTTGCCATTTTATGGAATAGTAACCTTTTAATAATTTCTTAGTTGCTTGTTAATGACCAATTTTTATATAGGATGGTAGACAGCCCTACAACCTTGATGATTGTTGTTCCCTTACCTTTCTAATTAGGACACCCTAGATTGTTTGTGTGTTGATACCATAGTACTGTTTTGACCCAGAATGACCAGTGCACCTAGGTGAGACTTCCAACTGCTACGCTATGCCCTGACCTTGTATACTATTCCTTCAATTTGCATGATTTAAAAAAAAATTTAGACCTTGATTGTTGGGAAATAGGGACGTCACCCCATTAGTATCAGTTGTAGATATATATAGGTTAGTCCTTAATGTGGGGATGTGTGTCTCTAAACATGTAGCTTATGAGATTTATGAGAGATTATAGTATCAGCCTTGATAGGATGTACTAGTCTTTTGGTGAGTATAAATGTGTTATGAGAGATAGGGGCCTAATATCTTAGTAATGCATCGTTCCTATGGTAATAGAATGTATTAATAGATGGTTAATAGGAGAATAGTTTGAGCATACCTATAGCCTATGATCAGTTCCTTTTCATCCTTAGTTAAGACCACTTTAAAATAGGTCCAGTCCCTTGGATATAGGTTCCAGTCCATATTTTATTGAAGTTCCATTACCACCGTACAACGGAGCAGTATTGGAGGTATTCCTAGATTGACACTTTTTAGATGTCCGTTTATTATTCCAGTGTTAGGAATTAGATATTGGGTAGGTTAGAGGCTCTAGAAGGAGTACTATCGATCTTAAATTTCGAGGACGAAATTTTTCTAAGGTGGGTAGAGTTGTAGCACCCAGTTTCCCAAAATAAACCCCTTGATCAATTCCCATCATGCTAAAATTCTTATTTAATTATTTTTCTTAAATTATTATTTACTCAATTATCATTCTTAAACTAGACACTTGTTCTCCCTATACACGTGTATATGTAAATATAGGTATCTCATGAGGAGGATCCTTGCAATAGAAGAAAGGCACATGGACCTTAATAATTTATTTTTTTCAATTAAAATCTCAAAACAGGTAATCACCAGGATCCTGATACATTTCCAAAGCACCTGCCAATGGTAGTCAGGTATTAGTCCCATATATGAGATTATGTACACCTGTCTCATTAGGAGAACTTCACTTTTTGCACAGACCAAAGCCTAAGGGGGGTTATGTGCAAAGTGTCCTAGTCTAAATCTGGAAATTGCCTCTTCCTATTTCCTGCTAAACCGATCCTCAATTGCTAATGAGATTATTAGAATCCCAGCTGAACAAATCAGTAGATAGGACCCTTCAAATAAGGATTTGAAACCAAGGTTAAACCCTACCAGTTTCAATTGAACCGACCCTCAAATCTCAGAGGTAAACTGATTTCGAATATTAGTCAGATCCTTCACTTTGGTTAGGATTCAGTAGCACCAAATAAAGTTTAAACCTTAAATGATAAGCCCTACCAGTTTTAAATCCAGCAGATCCTTATCCCTCACATATCTATATATATAAACTGAGCCAGAGGGAGAGAGAGGAAACCCTAGAGAGAGTTTTTAAACTCAGTCGAGCAACAGGAAACAGAGGAAGGGTCAACGAGGTAAGCCTCTTCTCCTAGTTTCAAGACTCTGTTGAAACCACAGTTCCTAATAGTTTTGTCAAGACGTAAAGAAACACAGTAGATGATAGTAGTTAGGAGATCGGGTTTGGCTGATATGTGATCCCCTGAAATCATGTTTCATGTGAGAATACTCACCCAATACCAAAACCAGGAAATCATCAGGCCCAACATCATAACATCTGTAATCCTGATACTCAAGCGTATCAGTAGAGGCTGTATACCTATGGATGTGGTATGATCTTAAGATCAGAACAGTCTTAAGGGTCGGCATCATGTTGATACCTTATACAGATATGAGATCAGGGCAATGGTTAGATAGTATATGACACTTGGGCCTGGGAGTGCTTACATGGGGGATGGTCTATGGTCCATTTTCCTTCCTTGCGGCAATGATCAGAACAGCGGATGCATTGCTAGTATAAGTGCCTGTCAATGCAGGTATTGATTGAACGGGAGGGTAAGCCAGAATTTTGGGGAGAAGTCATAGGTTCTGTTATGACAGGTTGTGCTGGAAATAAGGATGCCTTGGGGGTTCATGTATCATTTGGTATCAGAGTAATTGTACTGAGATATCAACTAGTACCCTTGACCCTAATACTAAGTATCTGAAATAGGTATCAAAGACCACATAGAGAAGTATAATGCCTACAGCAGAATAAGAATTCTGTTTCGGTTCAGTTTCTGAACTAGGAACCATGTATTCATAGATAAACGACAAACGTGAGGTGGAAATAGTTGCATCAATGAGGATAATGGGTTATGTATCAATACTGTAGTAGGAATATGTACCAATGATTCCAAAATATGAGAACCATTTGATACTAAACAACAAGAAGAAATTGCAGTCTTATTTGGAGACAGTTGTGTATACACATTAGGAGAATATTGTTTGATATGCACAGCGACTTCTAACGTTTGTTCATGTGGTTAAAGAGAGAAACCACCAATCTCTCTTTTGCATGTACAATCTGTTGAAAGTGTTCTCAGAGGATAAATCCAAATAAGTTATATGAATCGGCTTAATTTGTAACCAGCAGATGGAGGAAATTTTGACTGAAGTTTATATCAATATCCACAGGTGGTCACCTAAACACTTGTACCATTTTATCGCCTAGTCTAAGTGGTTCCAAGCTACGCTGCTGCCTAGTATTTGGACTAGCACTTGTGTAAATGATTTATTGAAAGTAGCGTATAAAATGATATATAATATAGGTCATAATAATATTATTGTTACTTGCCATCTTTTCACTCCTACGACTAATAGAAACTACACCAGGTAGTGGTGAGTGAAGTATGTTTATTGGCAGCAGTCCTGAGAACAGAGCCTTGCCCATATGTTTGCAAATACAGAACAGTAGGATACCAGTCAAGGGTTTAGATGAAGATATCAGAAAGTACAATATTAGTAGTAGAGTATCAGTAAAAAAGGGGGGGAGGTTGGTGTATGTATTTCTTGTTTTTTACTACAATATACATTACAGGTTGATGTAGCCAGTTATGTTGGTGCACTTAGAACTTGCTCCTGTCAACAACAGGAATGTAGCCTAAATTTTGTTGCCAGTTTTCAATGTGATAGATCTACGTACCAAATCATGGGAGGAAAGTTACACATTACTTGATACTGTATGCATAGACTGTGGGAAAAAGTAGCAGATTACACTAAGGCCTTACGAGTATATGAATAATTCAAGCATTTTTTGTAAAAAATGTAAGGGTCAAATTCTATTAAAGGGGGAAATTAGATGAAGCACAAACCTAGAAGACTAACAAATACATAGATAGGTTGTTGTACTCTTAAATTATGTATTGATCCTATTGAATTATCAAATAGGTTATTTGGATTTGATTCAGCACTTGACCCGTGCCAGCAGCTCAGGACCAAAGGCAAGTATACCTTGCCTTTCTACACAGCTTTATTTACATGCTATTATTTTATCCAGTTTTCTTATATTGTTGCCATGTATCTTTTCTATCAAGCTTGTATATTTTATCATTGCTTTAGACAGTGTTCACAGTTAGCCTTGTTTCTTATTGGTCGTGCCTTAATTGAGTCGTGCCTACGTGTCTTGAAACTTGATGCTAACCTATGAGTCCACGATAGGGACGAGGGTTAGTAGTTATTGGTCCACACCTGCGAGTCCATACTAGGGACGAGGGTGATGCTAGCCTGCGAGTCCACGATAGGGACGAGGGTTAGTGGTATAGGGTTACGCCTGCGAGTCCACACTAGGGACGAGGGTGATGCTAGCCTGCGAGTCCACACTAGGGACGAGGGTTAGTAGTAGATGCTAATCTGCGAGTCTACACTAGGGACGAGGATTAGTAGTTCAAACCTGCGAGTCCATACTAGGGACGAGGGTTTGAGTATTCGATTTGGTTATCCGTCTGACATGAGTTCTCTAGTTCTTGTTCAGCAGTTCATCTATGTGTAGACAGTGTATAGTTTCGTGCTTTATTCATTGCTCAGTTTTACTTGCTTATTCTATATCTTTCTCCATGCATAATAAACTGTTAGAAATGCTCGTTTTTATGTATCTTGCTAGTCCTCTGAGGACCTGATGATCTCTTCAGGTTAGCTGAGCTTGAGTTAGGAGCAGACCAGAGGGTTGAGCCAGCATCAGATCGCATCGCTTGCACTTGAGGTGGTCTAGATTAGCAGTTTTATTCAGTTAGTTACTCCATGTATTCTTCTTTTTCGTCTTTTGGTAGTAGATTTGTGTCCACCGGACGTGACATTGATACTTGATATTCAGTTTATTCATTATTATTCAGTTCATGTCTTTTCTTGATCTTGGTTGTGGTGATTATTTTGTGGATGAGATATAGTTTTTTCGTGATTCTAGATTGCCGTGACTTGAGTATAGACAGCGTACTACCGTCGACACTGCGGCGTAGGCTGGGCTTGGACACGCTTTGTATCCGAAAAGCGGGTGCGGATCGTGACAAGTTTTTTTGGTGGCCCATGCAGGTCGACGTTAATCACTTCGGTTACGTCACTATACCGTCGTGAGCCTACGAGTAGGATTAGACACTTAGGATCTCATCCACATGTCTTGATTCCTTGTTAATCTCTAGTCCTTGATTTCATTGAATCCTTGATATGTATCCTGTTTGAAATCTCTTCAACGGCTAAAGTATTTGTTCTTGTTACAGTTAAGATGGACTCTCAAGACAGGAACAATGCTGCACTGAATACCCCACCGGCTACAGGAGGCTCTTTCACGTACATGACTCCACCGACACAAGCAGACCAGCTCACTCATGCGAGTAATCAACTGCAATTCTCGAGATTTCGCAGAGGCGATATTCCACCACCTCCACAGTTTCCTCCGCAGACACCACCACCAGCACCCGGTCTGCCCCAGTATCTGTCCCACCGCCAAGAGTTCCACGTCCGGCACCAGTCATGCACCCAGCACCAGCAATGCATCCAGCATTTGCCATGCACCCACAACCGATGATGTATCCAGCCTCAGCGATGTATCCAGCCTCGACGATGTATCCAGCACATGTTCTGCCTCTGCCACCAGTACTGGACAATGTCACACTCCTCGGAATCATCCAGCAGCAGGCCAACATGTTTTGCGACACTTTGAGAGAGGTTCTTCAGATTCGAGATGCTCCGCGACAGCGTCCGGGGAATCCTAAGCACTTCATGGACTTTAGGCCCATGCCGTTCCATAGGACAGAGGGGATCGTCTATGCTGATGAATGGCTAGAGAACGTGGAGAGGTATCTGAAGATGGCTCGAGTTTCATAAGATTTGAAGATTGAGTCAGTCAGTGGACATCTTTTCGACATTGCGCGAACGTGGTACCAAGGCGAGCCCCGATTTTCTGCTCCAGACGTAACTTGGGAGGAGTTCAAGCGACTGTTCAAGAGAAAATTCTATCCATACATAGCACGAGAGGCGTTGGTAAGTCAGTTCGAGCATCTAGAGCAAGGCAATCACACCGTCGATGAGTACACATCGGAGTTTTCTCGCCTCAGCCGCTTCGCAGAAAACTTGGTCAGCACCCCAGAGGACAAGGCACAACGATTCAGAAAAGGATTGTCTCACGAGATCCGTTTAGCCATCGCCACCAGTCGAGCCCCACTTACGAGAAGATTCTAGAAGTCGCCCAAGCCGTAGAAGAAGAACTGAGCCACAAGCCGAAGAGGAATCGAGACGCATTCGGAGGAGGCACAACAAAACAGCACCAGCAAAATGCCCCAACATTTCTGAGAAGACCCCAGCGCATCAGCATCAGCAGCAACCATAAGCAGCCCCACGCCAAGTCCAAGACATTCCCATTGCCAGCATGCTCGAGAAAGGCCACACTCAAGAAAATTATCGCAGCAGGTTAGGGTTGTGTTGGACTTGTGGATCCAACCAACATTTGTCTCGCAATTGTCCGAAGAAGAACGCAAGTGCCCCACCACTACCAGCCGCAGGAGGAGGGCGAGCTTTCATGAACGCGGAAGATGCAGCGACACCACAAGGAGCGAATGGCAGAAACTTTCAGTAGAGATTACAGTAGTAGTATAGATAGATCTATGTTTAAATTGAATTGTTTAAATTGAAGTTCCTTTATAGCAGTTGTTCTAGATTATTCGTTCTCGTAGATCACAGTTCCTTAAATTTCGAGGACGAAATTAACTAGGGGGGTAGACTTGAACCCATTGATCAATTCCCATCTGCTAAAATTTTTATTTAATTATTTTTTTCTTAAAATTATTTACTCAATTATCATTCTTAAACTAGACACTTTTTCTCCCTATACACTGTATTATAAATATAGGTATCTCATGAGGGGATCCTGCAATAGAAGAAGGCACATGGACCTTAATAATTTATTTTGTCAATTAAAATCTCAAAACAGGTAATCACCAGGATCCTGATACATTTCCAAGCACCTGCCAATGGTAGTCAGGTATTAGTCCCATATATGAGATTATGTACACCTGTCTCATTAGGAGAACTTCACTTTTTGCACAGACCAAAGCTAAGGGGGGTTATGTGCAAAGTGTCCTAGTCTAAATCTGGAAATTGCCTCTTCCTATTTCCTGCTAAACCGATCCTCAATTGCTAATGAGATTATTAGAATCCCAGCTGAACAAATCAGTAGATAGGACCCTTCAAATAAGGATTTGAAACCAAGGTTAAACCCTACCAGTTTCAATTGAACCGACCCTCAAATCTCAGAGGTAAACTGATTCGAATATTAGTCAGATCCTTCACTTTGGTTAGGATTCAGTAGCACCAAATAAAGTTTAAACCTTAAATGATAAGCCCTACCAGTTTTAAATCCAGCAGATCCTTATCCCTCACATATCTATATATATATAAACTGAGCCAGAGGGAGAGAGAGGAAACCCTAGAGAGAGTTTTTAAACTCAGTCGAGCAACAGGAAACAGAGGAAAGGGTCAACGAGGTAAGCCTCTTCTCCTAGTTTCAAGACTCTGTTGAAACCACAGTTCCTAATAGTTTTGTCAGACGTAAGAAACACAGTAGATGATAGTAGTTAGGAGATCGGGTTTGGCTGATATGTGATCCCCTGAAATCATGTTTCATGTGAGAATACTCACCCAATACCAAAACCAGGAAATCATCAGGCCCACATAACATCTGTAATCCTGATACTCAAGCGTATCAGTAGAGGCTGTATACCTATGGATGTGGTATGATCTTAAGATCAGAACAGTCTTAAGGGTCGGCATCATTGATACCTTATACAGATATGAGATCAGGGCAATGGTTAGATAGTATATGACACTTGGGCCTGGGAGTGCTTACATGGGGGATGGTCTATGGTCCATTTTCCTTCCTTGCGGCAATGATCAGAACAGCGGATGCATTGCTAGTATAAGTGCCTGTCAATGCAGGTATTGATTGAACGGGAGGGTAAGCCAGAATTTTGGGGAGAAGTCATAGGTTCTGTTATGACAGGTTGTGCTGGAAATAAGGATGCCTTGGGGGTTCATGTATCATTTGGTATCAGAGTAATTGTACTGAGATATCAACTAGTACCCTTGACCCTAATACTAAGTATCTGAAATAGGTATCAAAGACCACATAGAGAAGTATAATGCCTACAGCAGAATAAGAATTCTGTTTCGGTTCAGTTTCTGAACTAGGAACCATGTATTCATAGATAAACGACAAACGTGAGGTGGAAATAGTTGCATCAATGAGGATAATGGGTTATGTATCAATACTGTAGTAGGAATATGTACCAATGATTCCAAAATATGAGAACCATTTGATACTAAACAACAAGAAGAAATTGCAGTCTTATTTGGAGACAGTTGTGTATACACATTAGGAGAATATTGTTTGATATGCACAGCGACTTCTAACGTTTGTTCATGTGGTTAAAGAGAGAAACCACCAATCTCTCTTTTGCATGTACAATCTGTTGAAAGTGTTCTCAGAGGATAAATCCAAATAAGTTATATGAATCGGCTTAATTTGTAACCAGCAGATGGAGGAAATTTTGACTGAAGTTTATATCAATATCCACAGGTGGTCACCTAAACACTTGTACCATTTTATCGCCTAGTCTAAGTGGTTCCAAGCTACGCTGCTGCCTAGTATTTGGACTAGCACTTGTGTAAATGATTTATTGAAAGTAGCGTATAAAATGATATATATAATATAGGTCATAATAATATTATTGTTACTTGCCATCTTTTCACTCCTACGACTAATAGAAACTACACCAGGTAGTGGTGAGTGAAGTATGTTTATTGGCAGCAGTCCTGAGAACAGAGCCTTGCCCATATGTTTGCAAATACAGAACAGTAGGATACCAGTCAAGGGTTTAGATGAAGATATCAGAAAGTACAATATTAGTAGTAGAGTATCAGTAAAAAAGGGGGGAGGTTGGTGTATGTATTTCTTGTTTTTTTACTAAATACATTACAGGTTGATGTAGCCAGTTATGTTGGTGCACTTAGAACTTGCTCCTGTCAACAACAGGAATGTAGCCTAAATTTTGTTGCCAGTTTTCAATGTGATAGATATCTACGTACCAAATCATGGGAGGAAAGTTACACATTACTTGATACTGTATGCATAGACTGTGGGAAAAAGTAGCAGATTACACTAAGGCCTTACGAGTATATGAATAATTCAAGCATCTTTTTTGTAAAAAATGTAAGGGTCAAATTCTATTAAAGGGGGAAATTAGATGAAGCACAAACCTAGAAGACTAACAAATACATAGATAGGTTGTTGTACTCTTAAATTATGTATTGATCCTATTGAATTATCAAATAGGTTATTTGGATTTGATTCAGCACTTGACCCGTGCCAGCAGCTCAGGACCAAAGGCAAGTATACCTTGCCTTTCTACACAGCTTTATTTACATGCACTGTCTATTATTTTATCCAGTTTTCTTATATTGTTGCCATGTATCTTTTCTATCAAGCTTGTATATTTTATCATTGCTTTAGACAGTGTTCACAGTTAGCCTTGTTTCTTATTGGTCGTGCCTTAATTGAGTCGTGCCTACGTGTCTTGAAACTTGATGCTAACCTATGAGTCCACGATAGGGACGAGGGTTAGTAGTTATTGGTCCACACACTGCGAGTGCCATACTAGGGACGAGGGTGATGCTAGCCTGCGAGCCACATAGGGACGAGGGTTAGTGGTATAGGGTTACGCCTGCGAGTCCACACTAGGGACGAGGGTGATGCTAGCCTGCGAGTCCACACTAGGGACGAGGGTTAGTAGTAGATGCTAATCTGCGAGTCTACACTAGGGACGAGGATTAGTAGTTCAAACCTGCGAGTCCATACTAGGGACGAGGGTTTGAGTATTCGATTTGGTTATCCGTCTTGACATGAGTTCTCTAGTTCTTGTTCAGCAGTTCATCTATGTGTAGACAGTGTATAGTTTCGGCTTTATTCATTGCTCAGTTTTACTTGCTTATTCTTATCTTTCTCCATGCATAATAAACTGTTAGAAATGCTCGTTTTTATGTATCTTGCTAGTCCTCTGAGGACCTGATGATCTCTTCAGGTTAGCTGAGCTGAGTTAGGAGCAGACCAGAGGGTTGAGCCAGCATCAGATCGCATCGCTTGCACTTGAGGTGGTCTAGATTAGCAGTTTTATCAGTTAGTTACTCCATGTATTCTTCTATTTTCGTCTTTTTGGTAGTGGATTGTGTCCACCGGACGTGACATTGATACTGATATTCAGTTTATTCATTATTATTCAGTTCATGTCTTTTTCTGATCTTGGTTGTGGTGATTATTTTTGGATGAGAATAGTTTTTTTCGTGATTCTAGATTGCCGTGACTTGAGTATAGACAGCGTACTACCGTCGACACTGCGGCGTAGGCTGGGCTTGGACACGCTTTGTATCCGAAAAGCGGGTGCGGATCGTGACAAGTTTTTTTGGTGGCCCATGCAGGTCGACGTTAATCACTTCGGTTACGTCACTATACCGTCGTGAGCCTACGAGTAGGATTAGACACTTAGGATCTCATCCACATGTCTTGATTCCTTGTTAATCTCTAGTCCTTGATTTCATTGAATCCTTGATATGTATCCTGTTTGAAATCTCTTCAACGGCTAAAGTATTTGTTCTTGTTACAGTTAAGATGGACTCTCAAGACAGGAACAATGCTGCACTGAATACCCCACCGGCTACAGGAGGCTCTTTCACGTACATGACTCCACCGACACAAGCAGACCAGCTCACTCATGCGAGTAATCAACTGCAATTCTCGAGATTTCGCAGAGGCGATATTCCACCACCTCCACAGTTTCCTCCGCAGACACCACCACCAGCACCCGGTCTGCCACCAGTATCTGTCCCACCGCCAAGAGTTCCACGTCCGGCACCAGTCATGCACCCAGCACCAGCAATGCATCCAGCATTTGCCATGCACCCACAACCGATGATGTATCCAGCCTCAGCGATGTATCCAGCCTCGACGATGTATCCAGCACATGTTCTGCCTCTGCCACCAGTACTGGACAATGTCACACTCCTCGGAATCATCCAGCAGCAGGCCAACATGTTTTGCGACACTTTGAGAGAGGTTCTTCAGATTCGAGATGCTCCGCGACAGCGTCCGGGGAATCCTAAGCACTTCATGGACTTTAGGCCCATGCCGTTCCATAGGACAGAGGGGATCGTCTATGCTGATGAATGGCTAGAGAACGTGGAGAGGTATCTGAAGATGGCTCGAGTTTCATAAGATTTGAAGATTGAGTCAGTCAGTGGACATCTTTTCGACATTGCGCGAACGTGGTACCAAGGCGAGCCCCGATTTTCTGCTCCAGACGTAACTTGGGAGGAGTTCAAGCGACTGTTCAAGAGAAAATTCTATCCATACATAGCACGAGAGGCGTTGGTAAGTCAGTTCGAGCATCTAGAGCAAGGCAATCACACCGTCGATGAGTACACATCGGAGTTTTCTCGCCTCAGCCGCTTCGCAGAAAACTTGGTCAGCACCCCAGAGGACAAGGCACAACGATTCAGAAAAGGATTGTCTCACGAGATCCGTTTAGCCATCGCCACCAGTCGAGCCACCACTTACGAGAAGATTCTAGAAGTCGCCCAAGCCGTAGAAGAAGAACTGAGCCACAAGCCGAAGAGGAATCGAGACGCATTCGGAGGAGGCAACAACCAAACAGCACCAGCAAAATGCCCCAACATTTCTGAGAAGACCCCAGCGCATCAGCATCAGCAGCAACCATAAGCAGCCCCACGCCAAGTCCAAGACATTCCCATCTGCCAGCATTGCTCGAAGAAAGGCCACACTCAAGAAAATTATCGCAGCAGGTTAGGGTTGTGTTGGACTTGTGGATCCAACCAACATTTGTCTCGCAATTGTCCGAAGAAGAACGCAAGTGCCCCACCACTACCAGCCGCAGGAGGAGGGCGAGCCTTTGCCATGAACGCGGAAGATGCAGCGACACCACAAGGAGCGAATGGCAGAAACTTTCAGTAGAGATTTACAGTAGTAGTATAGATAGATCTATGTTTTAAATTGAATTGTTTAAATTGAAGTTCCTTTATAGCAGTTGTTCTAGATTATTCGTTCTCGTAGATCACAGTTCCTTAAATTTCGAGGACGAAATTAAACTAAGGGGGGTAGACTTGTAAACCCATTGATCAATTCCCATCATGCTAAAATTTCTTATTTAATTATTTTTTCTTAAATTATTATTTACTCAATTATCATTCTTAAACTAGACACTTTTCTCCCTATACACATGTATATATAAATATAGGTATCTCATGAGGAGGATCCTTGCAATAGAAGAAAGGCACATGGACCTTAATAATTTATTTTTGTTCAATTAAAATCTCAAAACAGGTAATCACCAGGATCCTGATACATTTCCAAAGCACCTGCCAATGGTAGTCAGGTATTAGTCCCATATATGAGATTATGTACACCTGTCTCATTAGGAGAACTTCACTTTTTGCACAGACCAAAGCCTAAGGGGGGTTATGTGCAAAGTGTCCTAGTCTAAATCTGGAAATTGCCTCTTCCTATTTCCTGCTAAACCGATCCTCAATAGCTAATTAGATTATTAGAATCCCAGCTGAACAAATCAGTAGATAGGACCCTTCAAATAAGGATTTGAAACCAAGGTTAAACCCTACCAGTTTCAATTGAACCGACCCTCAAATCTCAGAGGTAAACTGATTTCGAATATTAGTCAGATCCTTCACTTTGGTTAGGATTCAGTAGCACCAAATAAAGTTTAAACCTTAAATGATAAGCCCTACCAGTTTTAAATCCAGCAGATCCTTATCCCTCACATATCTATATATATAAACTGATTAAGAGTTCCAGAAATTCCAGTCGAGCCAGAGGGAGAGAGAGGAAACCCTAGAGAGAGTTTTTAAACTCAGTCGAGCAACAGGAAACAGAGGAAAGGTCAACGAGGTAAGCCTCTTCTCCTAGTTTCAAAACTCTGTTGAAACCACAGTTCCTAATAGTTTTGTCAAGACGTAAAGAAACACAGTAGATGATAGTAGTTAGGAGATCGGGTTTGGCTGATATGTGATCCCCTGAAATCATGTTTCATGTGAGAATACTCACCCAATACCAAAACCAGGAAATTATCAGGCCCAACATCATAACATCTGTAATCCTGATACTCAAGCGTATCAGTAGAGGCTGTATACCTATGGATGTGGTATGATCTTAAGATCAGAACAGTCTTAAGGGTCGGCATCATATTGATACCTTATACAGATATGAGATCAGGGCAATGGTTAGACAGTATATGACACTTGGGCCTGGGAGTGCTTACATGGGGGATGGTCTATGGTCTATTTTCCTTCCTTGCGGCAATGATCAGAACAGCGGATGCATTGCTAGTATAAGTGCCTGTCAATGCAGGTATTGATTGAACGGGAGGGTAAGCCAGAATTTTGGGGAGAAGTCATAGGTTCTGTTATGACAGGTTGTGCTGGAAATAAGGATGCCTTGGGGGTTCATGTATCATTTGGTATCAGAGTAATTGTACTGAGATATCAACTAGTACCCTTGACCCTAATACTAAGTATCTGAAATAGGTATCAAAGACCACATAGAGAAGTATAATGCCTACAGCAGAATAAGAATTCTGTTTCGGTTCAGTTTCTGAACTAGGAACCATGTATTCATAGATAAACGACAAACGTGAGGTGGAAATAGTTGCATCAATGAGGATAATGGGTTATGTATCAATACTGTAGTAGGAATATGTACCAATGATTCCAAAATATGAGAACCATTCGATACTAAACAACAAGAAGAAATTGCAGTCTTATTTGGAGACAGTTGTGTATACACATTAGGAGAATATTGTTTGATATGCACAGTGACTTCTAACGTTTGTTCATGTGGTTAAAGAGAGAAACCACCAATCTCTCTTTTGCATGTACAATCTGTTGAAAGTGTTCTCAGAGGATAAATCCAAATAAGTTATATGAATCGGCTTAATTTTGTAACTAGCAGATGGAGGAAATTTTGACTGAAGTTTATATCAATATCCACAGGTGGTCACCTAAACACTTGTACCATTTTATCGCCTAGTCTAAGTGGTTCCAAGCTACGCTGCTGCCTAGTATTTGGACTAGCACTTGTGTAAATGATTTATTGAAAGTAGCGTATAAAATGATATATATATATAGGTCATAATAATATTATTGTTACTTGCCATCTTTTCACTCCTACGACTAATAGAAACTACACCAGGTAGTGGTGAGTGAAGTATGTTTATTGGCAGCAGTCCTGAGAATAGAGCCTTGCCCATATGTTTGCAAATACAGAACAATAGGATACCATTCAAGGGTTTAGATGAAGATATCAGAAAGTACAATATTAGTAGTAGAGTATCAGTAAAAAAGGGGAGGAGGTTGGTGTATGTATTTCTTGTTTTTTTACTATAATATACATTACAGGTTGATGTAGCCAGGTATGTTGGTGCACTTAGAACTTGCTCCTGTCAACAACAGGAATGTAGCCTAAATTTTGTTGCCAGTTTTCAATGTGATAGATTATCTACGTACCAAATCATGGGAGGAAAGTTACACATTACTTGATACTGTATGCATAGACTGTGGGAAAAAGTAGCAGATTACACTAAGGCCTTACGAGTATATGAATAATTCAAGCATCTTTTTTATAAAAAATGTAAGGGTCAAATTCTATTAAAGGGGGAAATTAGATGAAGTACAAACCTAGAAGACTAACAAATAAATAGATAGGTTGTTGTACTCTTAAATTATATTGATCCTATTGAATTATCAAATAGGTTATTTGGATTTGATTCAGCACTTGACCCGTGCCAGCAGCTCAGGACCAAAGGCAAGTATACCTTGCCTTTCTACACAGCTTTATTTACATGCACTGTCTATTATTTTATCCAGTTTTCTCATATTGTTGCCATGTATCTTTTCTATCAAGCTTGTATATTTTATTATTGCTTTAGACAGTGTTCACAGTTAGCCTTGTTTCTTATTGGTCGTGCCTTGATTGAGTCGTGCCTCCGTGTCTTGAGCCTTGAAGCTAACCTGCGAGTCCACGATAGGGACGAGGGTTAGTAGTTATTGGTCCACACCTGCGAGTCCACACTAGGGACGAGGTTGATGCTAGCCTGCGAGTCCACGATAGGGACGAGGGTTAGTAGTAGATGCTAGCCTGCGAGTCCACACTAGGGACGAGGGTTAGTGGTATAGGGTTACGCCTGCGAGTCTACACTAGGGACGAGGGTGATGCTAGCCTGCGAGTCCACACTTGGGACGAGGGTTAGTAGTAGATGCTAATCTGCGAGTCCACACTAGGGACGAGGATTAGTAGTTCAAACCTGCGAGTCCACACTAGGGATGAGGGTTTGAGTATTCGATTTGGTTATTCGTCTTGACATGAGTTCTCTAGTTCTTGTTCAGCAGTTCATCTATGTGTAGACAGTGTATAGTTTCGTGCTTTATTCATTGCTCAGTTTTACTTGCTTATTCTGTATCTTTCTCCATGCATAATAAACTGTTAGAAAGGCTCGTTTTTATGTATCTTGCTAGTCCTCTGAGGACCTGATGATCTCTTCAGGTTAGCTGAGCTTGAGTTAGGAGCAGACCAGAGGGTTGAGCCAGCATCAGATCGCATCGCTTGCACTTGAGGTGGTCTAGATTAGCAGTTTTTATTCAGTTAGTTACTCCATGTATTCTTCTATTTTTTTGTCTTTTGGTAGTGGATTTGTGTCCACCGGACGTGACATTGATACTTGATATTCAGTTTATTCATTATTATTCAGTTCATGTCTTTTTCTTGATCTTGGTTGTGGTGATTATTCTATGGATGAGATATAGTTTTCCCGTGATTCTAGATTGCCGTGACTTGAGTATAGACAGCGTACTACCGCCGACACTACGGCGTAGGCTGGGCTTGGACACGCTTCGTATCCGAAAAGCGGGTGCGAAATGTGACACCAAATGAGGGTAATTTTAAAATTTCGTATTTATAATTATTTTAATAATGATATTTAATTCATGATATGATTTTTGGTGATTTTAAATCATTTTAAAATTATTTAAATCAATGACTTGTGGTTTTGACGTTTTGCTAGTGAAACCCTATAGACTGTTTTGACCTAGAGCCTAACCATGTGATTATGATATTTTAATGTCATTTTTGGCCTAAGGATATTTTTGCATTTGACCTCTTTGAATTATTTTGATATTATTTATTATTTATGATATTGTTTGGGGTTATTTGAGTCGGGTTCTAATTTCAACTCAATCCGACTTGAAACGGAGACCCGGGGGTAGTTTGACTCTAGTGGGACCCACACACTAGTTAGGCATGGCCCACATTATATTAATTTTAGTCCACATGATAGAAATATTTTAGTTAGAGGTTAGACTAATTAATGGATAAGGTTAGTGTGATTAGAGACTTTAGAATGACTAATTTAGCCCCAACCAATTAGCCCTTTCCTAATACTCATAGAATAGGTTAGTGGCGGCATTTTGGACCTTACCATAATAGGACAAATAGCCCCATATGGCCAGCCACTTTGGGAGAGGATAGGCTCAAGTTCATTTCATTATCATCCACACTCTCTCTCGTTCTTCCCCAAATTCCTAGAGAGCAATCCCTAGCAATTTCTCCACCAAATCCTTCCATTTCGCCACCAAATCTTCTTCTTTCCTTCTCCATTCTAGCCAAGGAGGAAGCTACCCAAGTTTGGGAGGATACGGAGCTCGTTCGTGTCCTTTTGGAATCTCTACGTGTCGGTGTCGCTCCGGGAAGGCTTTTCTTCGATTCGATCTACCGGAAGGTATAAATCCCTTCTCCTTTTCATTTCCTCATGAATATAGGTCTATTTTGAACCCATAGGAATGACCCCCATGGTTGTATCTCCATTTGTGTCCATTTCGTGTCCATTTGGAGGTCATAGGAGTGTCCTTTGTGTTGTGGTTGTGTCCATGTGGGAAAATCCCAAATTTGGACACACTATGTTGTTGTTATGTATGAATGAATTATTACATGTTTAATCTCATATTTTGTATTGGAGATGTGTTCTATAGTGTCTCATAATATATATTAGTGTAGAGATTGAGTTCTTGATATATTATGTTATATACTTGTGTTCTTTTGTCTCAAACTACCCAAATCCATCATAATTTTTATCCATGTTTTTAATTTCATCCCTAACTTAGAAATGTCATAACTTCTAGCTCAAAGCTCGGTTTAATCTCCCATTTTTTAGAAGAAGCGTATTGAAGTTAGCTTTCCAAAAACATGTATTAATAGGCCTAATTCTTTCTGTAACTTTCTGGAGAATTATTTGAGTGTCAGTTGTACGAAAGACAAACGCGTTCTCGGTGTTTTCGCGATTCCGGGAGTTTCCGGAAATGAAAACACGATCCGTTTGAAGTTTCGGAAAGCTAACACATAGATCTATAACATAATTTAATCCTAGATTTTAATTCATGCTGAGATGGTACAATATTGATTATTAGTAGGAGTTACTATTCGGCATATGCATTTTGTGCACCCTTGTGTGTAATATAATGTTCTATTTAATTTTAACCCATGTTAATGTATATATTATGTAATTAAATAGAGAATGCAAGCATGAGTAAATGTTTAAATAAATGATGTATGAGGTATAAGTATCCTATCTAATGTAAGCATGTATAAGTATGGCTTGTAATGAATATGTAGGTTCCATAGTATGTAATGTATGGTGCATATAGTGGTGCGAGAAAATAAATGAATGATGAATGAATGCAAGCATGAATGTAATGTAATAATAGATGTAATGTATACAATATACAAGTTAATGAGATGTAATATTCTATGTTAACATAAATCCTATATTACCTCATGTACCCCCTTACACTATGTTGGCACTATCACACTTGACACATTGTTCACTTACACTTTGACACTCTTTGATACGTATACACTATGTATGTCCATTTAACCCTTACTTGCCCCATTTCCATGTTCATATACACACATAGCCTCTTAAATAAGTATTTATGAATATAGTTAACTTAGCTATGTATGTATATTTATATATGTTAGCATATTGTGTTGTAATATAATTTTATATAACCATTTGAAATGCCATGATTATAGACCTAATATTGAATACCAATATATGCATGTGTATATATGTGTAGACATATATAGCTTAAAGTAATAGATTACCTAGTGTATATCCAATGTGAATTCTTGCCTATTTGAGTATTGAATAATTGTATGCTATATAGAGTTGGGTGTATGTTGGCTTGTATAGCCTTGTATTGATGTGTGCTTGCTAGGATAGTCTTGGTTAGGCCTAGTAAGACTTGTTGGGTTAGGACATGACCTAGTTTGACTAGTGCAGTTGACCAGAGTTGACCAAGGGTTGACTTTGGCCTAGTTTGACCTAGATTTATGTAGAATGCATTGTAGTATTTTATATTACCCTTCTGAACATGTTGTGACTTGTACTGTTCTAATTAGGAGCCAGACACCTCTCCTTGAACAATATCTTTACCTTGGACATTCAGATATCAGGCGAGTACATTCTTTGATCTTTTCATACTTGTCTGGACTATACTCTTGCTCTAGATTACTTTACTTGATGCTGACACGTATCTTCACGGATTAGTACTATATGGATCCTTTCCTGAGATGTTATCCCTCTATGGGTGCATCGGGTATTTCATGTTCATGTACTTTATCATGTGCATCAGGTACTCCTTGTACTCATACTAGTTCATGTTTTTACATGTTCTCATATGCTTTCATGTGCTTCATGTGCTTTCATATGCTTTATCATGTGCCTCATGTACTACTCATTACATGAGTTCACGTATCTTAGCTGTATTCATGTGCTTATAACGTAACTTGAATGGATCCTTATGTATTGATTGGGGCGGGGTGAGTAGAATTGGTTATGTGAACACTATCCCCAGTAGCTGTATTCATGTGCCTCCTTATTTGTATTCATGTGCCCCTAAGCCGTTTACATAACCATATTGTACTCTAAATCACGTAGCCACTTATAGTCTCTACTATCATGTATTTACTTTCAGTTACAAAATATCTCCTGTTTACTCGTACTTCCATTCAGCACTTCCTGTATTTTACTCTATTGCATGATTTATACTCCTAACCTGCTATGAACTGTTTGAGAGATATGTGCTTGCTCCTGTCCTGACTGGACCTGTTGATAAATTTTACAGATAGCCTGGAGGTTGCCTGCTAGCCTAGAGGAGACAGTAGAGGTTGCATAGATAGCTAGGGTTTTTGCTTATAGTTTATTTTCAGTCATCTTTAGTTGTATTTATGGATTACTGTATTTGGGTTTTGAGATGTATTCTGAGTTTGTATCTTAGACACTTAGACTTCTATCTGTTGTATCTCTTTCGATTTCATGTTTTATCTATCTTCCTTTATGCTTTACCTTAGATGTGATTGATTTTACATTCTGCTATGTTACCCCCATTCGGAGAGTATAAACTGTTTAGTCTTATACTGTTAGATGCATTGAGACCTAGGACAGCGTTCTACCGCTGACATTGCGGTGTAGGCTGGGCGTTGTTACGTTCTCGTGCCCCAACTTTAGGGTACGGGTCGTGACAAGGATCGCCTGATAGGTGGTCAAAGACTGACCGTGAGCCGCATGGAACAGATGGTATGCGGCTGGGATTAGTGGTCATGCAGGCTGTCTACATGCGGCTATCCTTTGTTGGCCGCATGAACCTTATGTATGCGGCTAGAAGTCATGGCCGTGCAGGCTGCCTGCTTGCGACTGGAAGTTCTGGCCGCATGGGCTTTCTGCATGCGGCTGAAGTTTGTGGCCGCATGAGTTTTCTCCATGCGGTTGGCAGTTGCGGCCGCATGAGCCTCCATGCGGCTGGCGCCCTTATGCGGCTTGGACTGTATAGAGTTCCTCTTTGCCCCTGCAAGTCCAACATCATAGTGTTTTCTTCTGCCGGACTTGGGGACATCAGAGTCCTCTGTGGTCTGAAGTGGGGCCGCACGCGAGACTTCTCCGCTGTCTCGGGCAATAGAGAGTACTTCTTCGAGAGCTTGGGAAGGAGCGAATGATTTGGGTCTCTACTCCCTGTGGGCCTTCTTTGTGCGGGCTCGCCGTTGGACCGGGCCAGTGCTCCCGTCAGAGAGCATTTCTTCAAACGTCTGTTGGTCGAACTGAACGACCAGCATTTGTTGAGTGGAGCCAAGTTTGGTTGCGTCTGATTGCGTCACCAACTCCTCAGCCGTGGAGAAGTTAGTACCCAGCAGAGTCACCATCGTATTTGCCATTGATTATAAAGGAACAGAACAATTATATGGGAGGACTGGACTTTTACTTCACAACACAAACTCGCTCGTACAAAGAAAGCCTAGGGATAAAAACCTAGGTACAGTAATCTAAGTACGATTATTTAGTTTTGATTCGGGGGGTAACGGTAGAGGTTCGGGAAAGTGACGACCGTTCTGCCTTTCTCCTTGGACGATCAGACGTAGCCTTAGCTCTGATGAAGAAATACTCTCAGGATGGGAAGACCCTTCTGTGCGCGCCTTTTGTCTCTCTGTGTGTCCAGCCCGGTGGAGAGGATCTCTTTTGCAAGGGAATGGTACCTTGCTATATTTTTTGTTTCTCTGGGTCCGATCCTTTTGCAAGGGAATGGCACATTGCTATTTATAGGAGTGGGGTGTGATCATTAGGGTTTGTAATGATTGTCTCTTAAAAAGTCGGTGACCAATAATCTGGACCATTGATCTTGATTGCATCACATCTGGACAGTTAATTCTTGATTGCGCCAAATCCGTATGGGCAATTAATGCTGATTGCAATGAATCTTCATAATTTATCATGACAAGCTCGCCTGCCACGTGTCTAATTTGCTAAATTACAACAAATTTGATTTGATCTGTATAATTATAGTGATTGCACTAAATTTAGTTGTTATGATTTGCGAGCAGCCATAATTTCGAAGGGATGAGACAGCCACATGTCTCAACTATCGCGAGGACCGCCACGTGTCTCAACCGTCATGAGCAGAGCGTCTGGCAGAGCCGCATGAGTGCGGTCTAAGTGAACCGCATACGGGTGCCCCCCACAATCCTAGCCGCATGAAGGTATCCGTCGCATGGGGGTAACAACTTCGTGAAGGATACGGCCGCATGAAGGAGGCAGCCGTATGAAGTGGGCAGCCGCATGAAGGACGCAGCCGCATGAAGCGGGCAGCCGTATGAAGCGGGCAGCCGTATGAAGCGGACAGCCGCATGAAGAGGACGGCCGCATGAAGATGGCAGCCGTATGAAGGTGGCAGCCGCATAAAGGGGGTAGCCGCATGAAGGACGCGGCCGCATGAAGTAGGCAGCCGTATGAAGGACGCAGTCGCATGAAGCGGGCAGCCGCATAGGGATAGCAGCCACATAGGGATGGCAGCCGCATAGGGATGGCAGCCGCATGAAGCGGGCAGCCGCATAGGGGTGCTTGGGACTTGACGGATCCTGCCAGAAAGATTTTTCTTCTTTTTCCAAGGAGCACGTCATCATTATTCCAGCTTTTATGTCAGAGCTGTCATTCATTGTGTCAGAGATGTCATTCATTGTGTCAGAGCTGTCGTCAGAGCAATTAATTGGAAGACGACCTTATGGCCGACTGTAGAAGCGGACAGCGTATGGCCACGTGTCTTTGCCTGAGCCGCATGGAGCTGTTCGGGAGTCTCGAGACGCATAAAGTTCTGAAGGATTCCTGAGCCGTATGAGGCTCCCTCTGTTTGGAGCCGCATGGACTTTTCTTGTCCTTTTTCATGCTTCTACAAACACTACTCGCACACATGCTCCAAGACACGCCTTCACTCATCACAATACTAGTCACAATTCTTACATGAACATGAATACTACATATAGGTCCTATCCTAACACAAGGAAAGGACCCTTTGTTAAGAAAAACACCTCACATCATGCCTTCTACTATCATCATCATAACACTCATGAGAGAACTCCTTGCACTAAAGCTTCACATGTGCATAACACTCACACATTCTCTTCTAAATCTTCCATGATGTGTAACTATTGTGGCTTATTTGGACATACTTCTAATTATTGTCTAACTAGGAAACAAATTGATATGAAAGTTTATAAATGGATTCCTAAGACTAACAATCAAGGACCTAAACAACCATGGGTACCAAAATGTTCATCTTCAACTTATGTTGTAGGTGAAGAATCCTTCTTATGCTAGAAGCAAGTGGATCCTCGATAGCGGTTGCTCACGGCACATGACCAGTGATGCTTCACTTTTTACAACGCTATCGATGAAGAAAGAAGGACATGTATCCTTTGGTAATAATCTAAAAGGCCACATCATAGGAAATGGTAATATCGGTTCCCCTCCTTATCTTTGTATTAAGAATGTTTGTCTCGTTACAAATCTGAAACACAATCTTCTCAGTATCAGTCATCTTACGAATAATGGTTATGATATTAAGTTTGTTAAACTCAAATGCTTCATTACCGATAGCTCTAGTGGATCTACAGTGTATGAAGGCATTAGAGAAAACAATATCTATGTTCTCTATCTTGTTGAAGGTACTAACAATGATAGGTGCTTGGTCACAAAGAACGATAAAAGTTGGCTTTGGCACATGAGGCTCGGACACGCCAACATGGATACCATCTCCCATCTTGTACGAGGACTTCCAAGCATCTCTTTCAAAAAGGATATGATATGCGAAGAATGTGAGAAAAGTTAGTTGACCAAGTCATCCTTCAAATCCATCAACTCTGTGAGTACCACTAGACCACTTCAACTCATTCGTATGGATTTATTTGGTCATAGTAGAGTAGCTAGTCTTGGAGGCAAACTTTATGCTTTTGTTTTGGTTGATGATTTTTCGAGATTTACTTGGATCATTTTTCTTGCTAGTAAAAGTGATATTTTTCGTGAATTTGTTGCATTTTGTAGACGTGTTCAAAATGAGAAAGATATTTCTATTAACAAGATTAGAAGTGATCATGGAGGAGAATTTGACAATGTCGATTTTAAAAGATTTTGTGAAAAGAATGGTTTTGGTCATAATTTTGCTTGCCCACGAACTCCTCAACAAAATGGTGTTGTGGAGAGAAAGAATAGAACCCTTGGCGATATGGCCCGGGTTATGTTAAACCAATATAAGCTCCCCTAATACTTTTGGGCGAAAGCCGTAAACACGGCATGTCATGTTATAAATAGGGTCTTGATTAGGCCTATTTCTAAAAGGACTCCTTATGAGCTTTGGTTTGACAAAATTCCTTCTATTGAGTATTTTAAAGTTTTCGGATGTAAATGTTTTATTTTGAATACCAAGGACAACCTAGGCAAATTTGAAAAAAATCTTATGAAGGTATTTTCCTTGGCTACTCAATACATAGTAAAGGTTTTCGTGCCTTTAATAAAAGAAGTCTAGTTGTCGAAGAGTCAAAAGATTCTCCACTACTCAAGCCTCCTCAAGAGGATCTCCCAAAAGAATGGAGATTTGTCTCCAATCATCCTAAGGAGCGTATCATTGGTGATCCTTCATCCCGCGTCAGTACTAGATCCTCCACTCGTGATCTTTGTGCAAACGTGGCTTTTATTTCTCAAATAGTGCCTAAAAATATTAATGATGCTTTTCATGATAAATTTTGGATGATAGCAATGCAAGAAGAGCTAAATCAATTTGAGCGAAACAAGGTTTGGGAACTTGTCCCTAAACTTAACAACCACTCCATTATTGGAACTAAATGGGTGTTTTGTAATAAACTTAATGAAGATGGGTTAGTGACTCGTAACAAAGCCCGATTGGTTGCTCAAGGCTATAACCAAGAGGAAGGCATTGACTACGATGAAATCTATGCTCCGGTTGCTCGTCTTGAATCCATTCGCATGCTATGTGCTTTTGCTTGCTCTAATGATTTCAAACTTTTTCAAATGGAGGTTAAAAGTTTTTTTCTTAATGGAATTATTAAATAGGAATTTTATGTTAAGCAACCTCCTGGCTTTGAAGATTTTCAATTTCTTCATCACGTCTTCAAACTACACAAAGCCCTTTATGGCCTCAAACAAGCTCCTCGTGCTTGGAATGAGCGCCTTAGTTCCTTTCTTATTTCTTACAATTTTTCTAAGGGCAAAGTCGACACCACACTTTTTATCAAATCCCTTAATGGCACACTTTTATTAGTATAAATCTATGCCGATGACATTATCTTTGGTTCTACTAACAATGCTCTTTGTGTAGAATTTGCTAAAGTAATACAGGATGAATTTGAAATGAGCATGATGGGAGAACTATCATTCTTTTTGGACTTGCAAATCAAACAAGGACCCAAAGGAACCTTCATCAATCAAGCCAAATATACAAAGGATCTCCTCAAACGCTTCGAACTTGACTCATCCAAATCAATGAGGACTCCTATGGCAACAACGACAAAACTTGATAATGATTAAGATGGTACTTCGGTCGACATTCGTAAGTATCAAGGTATGATCGGTAGCTTACTTTATCTAACTACTAGTCGACCTGATATCATATTTAGTGTGTGTCTTTATACACGATACCAAGCAAATCCAAAGGAATCACACTTATGTGCTGTAAAGCGTATTTTTTGATATCTCAAAGGCACCATTAATATGGGACTTTGGTATCCGAAATCTTCATCCTTTGAGCTTCACGGCTTCTCGGATGCAGATTTTGTCGGATGAAAAATTGACCGAAAAAGCACTAGCGGCACATGTCAATTCTTTGGAAAATCCTTGGTATCGTGGTTTAGTAAGAAACAAAACTCTGTTGCTCTTTAAACCACTAAGTCCAAGTATATAGCGGCCGGATGCTGTTGTGCACAAATTCTTTGGATGTCATAAACACTTGTAGACTATGGCATTTCTTCCACTTATACTTCTATTAAATGTGATAACACTAGCTCGATAAATCTCACGAAAAATCCGATTTGTCACTCCTGTACGAAGCATATTGAGATTAGACACCATTTTCTACGTGACCATCAACAAAAGGGGGATATCCGTCTTGATTTTATTGACACTACTTATCAATTGGCCGACATTTTCACCAAACCACTCCCGGAGGATCGTTTCGTCTTTCTCTGCCAAGAATTAGGCATCATTTATTTTGACACTTAGCTCTCCTCCAACGGCACACCGTCAGCACACGACGGCATACCGACGGTAGACCGATTTGTGTTCAGAATTATCTTCTGTACACAAAATCAGCATACCGCCGGCATACGCCGATATACCGACGGTATGTCGTTTGCGGCGGACACCGTTTGCGGCGGACACAACCTATCACGTCTGCCTTGGGCCCCACCAAATTTTCTACTCTTTTTTTCAACCCACCTTATTAACTACCCATCCTATCAAATTCTATCCATCATTAATTCCCATCCCATCCCATCCCTTCAACTCCCTTCATTAATTACATTCATCATCCCTATTTTTAAAACTCCCCTCATTTACTTCTTTCATCAATTGACTTATATTTTCAAAACTCTCCTAACCCTTCAACTCCGTCTTCTTCCTTAAAAAACCCCAACTTCTTCTTCTTCCTCCTCTTCATTCTTCATCATTTCTCCATCATCCTTCTACCATCTACCCTAATGGCCACTCACAAATGTCCTCGATTCTCCTCCACCGCTGTGAACTCGTTCACTCCCGTGCCTCTTCCAAATGGCTATGATCCAAAAACATTCACCTCCGTCCTAGCTGCCGACGCCTGGTTCTAATATTTTGCCAACCATAATGTCTTCAAGGGCAAGGCCATCAACTGGAATGTATTTTTCGGCCATCTTTCCCTCTTTCAGACGGCCGTCCTCTCATCTCTTTTGTGTTGTCAGGTGCCCGTCTGCCCTGCAGCGGTGCGCCTATTCTACTGCAATCTCATTCCCGATCTCTAAAACAACGCCATCAAGACTATGGTAAATGATCGCCACTTTCGCCTGACGGCTCGCGACATTGCCAAGATTCTCGAAGTCCCTAACAAAGGAGATGCTCTGCCGACCTTGGCCGGTCTCTATCCTTCCGCCGAAGTCTTATTTGACGAGTTTCGCGGCATCATTTGCAAGGGACCCAATCCTTCGACCATTTCGGCCCTTTTTAAGAAGTTGGAGCCCTTCTACTACGAGCTCCATCGAATTATCTGCCACACCCTCTACCCCAAGGTCGACAACTACGATACAATCAAAAATGACGCACTCGTCTGCATGTACTACCTCTACTCTAAGAAGACTTGGTCATTTCCCAAGACTCTTCTCAATGCTTTCTTCTCTGTCCTGTCCGCCGGGAAGCAATCCCTCAATCATGGTGCCTTTATCACTCTTATCCTTGAGGCGAAGAACGTAGATCTCTCCCTCTCCCAGTCGGGCGACGTTCCCTCCTTTCTTGCTGTTTTCCTTTCTACCCTTGGTGCATCAGCGTCTCGTGCGTCTTCCTTCCATGACCCGTCGGCCGCTTCTCCTGCTGCGCCATATTCTGTGCCTCCTCCGTCCGAACATTTCATTTCGCTGACCCAGCAGCACTTTGACATGCACATGGCTCAGACGGAGGAGCAGATGAGGGCCAACACCTACGGTCTTGGGAATCTTATCCAGAGCCGCTTTCATGACCAGGCTTACTTCATCCAGCAGACTCTTCAGGACCGGAATGCCTATCTGGATCTTAACCTTTAGGATCCACATTACCAAGGCTCCTGCTTCTTTGACCCTAATGCCTATGGATTCTTATACCCGGATGGCGTAGATCCTTTCGGTGCATTTTACGGTGCTCAGGGTGGGGAGGACGATGATCCGGCGAATGAGTAGTTGTGGGCTCCTTTTGATGGTGGTAGAATAATTTGGTATCGTTTTAGTGTGTGTCCTTTGAGGTCCTTCAGGGACCAGTAGTATGTTTTTAGGTTGTGTGTGGTCCTACGTGGACCTTTTTTATGTGTTGCTATGTCTTGTTCACTCTCGTGACGGAGAGTTTTTTCAGTTTTGTAGTAACAAGCATGTACCCCTGTTTCAAAATCTAATATATGCTTATTTTGGTTCTCCATAATGCTTTTATTATTTATCGCTGATATTTTTTCTACTTATTTCCCATCTTTGACTAAGTGACAAAGGAGGAGAAAACGTATTGAGGAGGAGTTGTCAACCGACGGGGGAGTCACTCCCTGAAGATGCTATCTCTCTGTTTTGTCAATTATCAAAATGGGGGAGATTATTGGCACAGTTTATTTTGATAACATTATCAACATCTTCGTAGTCTAGTTTTCTCTGTATTTCAGCTAACAGATAATCTTTCAAAGCTCTCCTATAATCAGTTCTGTCCATTCTAGCCGAGTCATCAAAGCCTTATGGGCGTTTCTAAAAGAAGACTGAAGGAAAGACCAGCGCTCCTTAAAGACGGCTCTCAACAGATTCAAGATTTCGAGTATGTACAAGGTCTAGGTCCTTCTGTATAAACACCTAAGGTTGGATGACAAAACGTAAATCTCTTCTATTTTTTCAGTTAAAATCAATGTCCAAAAGAACGGCATATCGACGGTATACCGCTGTGTACCGACGGTATACCGTTTCTGAGCCACAAGAATATTCTATAACAAACATCGACATACCGACGACATACAACAGTATACCGATGGTATACCGTTTTGTGTGCCACAAAAAGTTCTGTGATGAATATCGGCATACCGACGACATACAACAGTACACCGACAGTATACCGTTTTATTAGCCACAAAAATGTTCTGTGACAAACTTCGGCATATCGACGATATATAACAGTATACCGATGGTATACCATTTTGTTAGCAACAAAATGTTCTGTGACGAACATCGGTATACCGACGGCATACCACTGCATACCGACGGTATAACGCTTTATCTGATTTGATTTTTGAATGAACAAATACTAGCATTAAATGCTCCCCAACGGATATAATTATTACCGTTACTGTTCCAAACGGAATACCGACGGTATGCCGGTGCATACCGACGGTATGCCGTCTGGGTTATATTCAGGAGCATTAAATACTACCTACTCTTGGTTTTCTATATAAATGGATTCCTTCTCTCTCTTGAAGGCCATCCACTTAAGCCATAAATTTTTTCAACAACTAAGAGCTCCACCATTACTACTCTACCAAAGCTTTTAATTGTCATCCAATCCAAAAGTGCTAGAGTATTCAAAAGTTTTACTTTTCGATCTTCAAGTGTTAGAAGATCAACAGTTATTTTCCTTTCCTTTTGAAGTTGATGAGACTTCGTAAGAAAACTCATATGTAAGAAGTTGGCGAGTTCTTCGGATCCAAACTCGTGTTGAAGTTGGCGAGTTCTTCGGATCCAAACTCGTGTGTACTATTTACTTAATAGTAGATTTAAGTCGGAGAGAGTTCCGGGACTGAATTGCCTCTAAGGAGGAGACCAGGATACATCGTGTGTTTGATTTTCTCACTCTCTCTTATTTTATTTCAGTAATATAGTTTACTTGTGTTTAGTTTTATTTTATTTCCCTATTCACCTCCCTCTAGGGTTCTACATAGGCACCCAAATAATTTGGTTGTTCAAAGTCGAACGCGTGTACGACGCGTTCCCGCGATGCGAGGCTTGACGTAGCCTTTGCTTGTCAAGTCGTTGCACGATTGAGTTAGGCTAAGTTATGCTAGGCTATTAAAGTTATTCTAAGCACTGTCCCATATTTTCTGCGGTTGTCAAAAATACTTGGTTTCACGATCGTAAGGCCCATCGTATAAGGTATGACTTGGACAGTAGTGTCGCACAGAACACAAATTAGCTTGATGTCACGGATTTAGTATTTTAAGGCACGAGCCACGATTGATTCAAATAGAGTTTGGAAAAATGGCTATCCAATAGTCTTTCATGAGTTGAGTAAAATGATAGGGCAACATGGAAGAATCCTGGAGACCATAGGTCGTTGAGGCAGTCTCAAATGTGAGAAGTTTTAAACTTGGTCCTAAAAAGATGGTAACATTAGAAGAAGAATGACTGTGTGAGATGTCAGTTCGAGTCGAGTCTTGTATGGTCATGGACAACTTGTCAACAAGGGCAATTGTTTCCTCGGATGATAACCTGGGGCCACAGCAGGACCATTCCGGCCTAGGAGGAAACCGGGGATGAATGTCAGAGGGATAGCTGAGCCGTTGGCAAGTATTTGGTGGACGCTCATTGGGGCTAGCTTACTCGCTTTGACCGGTCCATCCTATACCAGCTATGAGTCCAGAATAGTTTGTTCTGCCTGTGACCCTTCATATAGATGAGTCGGCATATTGCGACAAATCCGCGTACGTGCCATTGGATTGAGTCGAGTTGAATGTGTGTACGATTAGAACACAATTTTTGGGTCTAAGATTTGGCTGCAACGTAGACACTGTGCTTCGGCACGAGATGTGGCATCGAGTCCTAAGTTGTTGGCATATAATTGCATAAGTTAGATTTGAGTAGTTTTGAGTTAAGTCAGAAATTGCCGTAAGGCAAAGTTGGTCGAGTGACACTAAGTTTACCAAACTTGATTGGGTCAGTTGGTGATTGAAGTAGCAAGGGCCGCGAGGCGGCAATATGGTTACGTCATACTGAGTTGCGAGGCACGACCTCAATATGGACTAAAGTACGGTCACATAGAAATGGAGTACTATCGTATAGTTGCGTCTTTGAGTATGGGCCGAAAGGCAAACACGACTTGTTAAGTTGACGTTGTCGACACGAGAAGGATCTAGAGGCGAGGTATAAGTAAGTTGTTGGTGCAAGGCACGGGGAAGGTCTAGAGACACAAAATAGGCCGAGAGTCTATGTCCTAAACTGATCCTAAGGCAAGAGTAGAAAGACAATCAAAGGGTTATGTTGCACAAAGAATATGAACGTATCGGTTTTGTATGGGTGGGCGAGGAGCTCACTCTACCAGTACAGTTGAGTACTGACACCCATACAGTTTTCATGTGCAGGCGCAGGTAGAAGCTCGTTGGCGCGGAGCTCGCTTGGATGCGTCGAGGCACGGAATTCCTTGGCGTTTCGAGGTGCACGGCCGCACGGAGTCAGAACTTATATGGGACATAATGTATGGACATCGTGTCACGCCCCGCTCCCGTAGGAGCGATCATCCTCGTTAAGGCGTGATGCCGCATGAGCCTAGATTACGCTCACGCAAGGCGGGTTCCATAACGGCCGATTACAGGCTAAGCGACGGGGTCGTCGCACAGAAGTTCCAAGCTAAAATATTGAGTAAACAACAACAGAAATTTGAAGCAAACACAAGTCATGCAAAATACTCTTTTATTGATATTGAAACAAAGATTGCAATGTGGCACGAGGCCAAAATTACAATCACTCAAGCTCACTTTTCTCTCTGTTTACAAGTTACTCTGCTCTCTCTCATCTCTCAATACATTTTGATTAGGCCAGCAGATGGTTCAGATAGGCGATGTCCACACGTTACGTCCTATATAAGTTCTGACTCCATACAGCTGTGCGCCTCGAAATGCCAAGGAACTCCGTGACTTGACGTGCCCAAGTGAGCTCCGCGTCAACGATCTTATACCTGTGCCTGCACATGAAAACTGTGTGAGTGTCAGTACTCAACTGTACTGGTGGAATGAGCTCCTCGCCGACCCATACAAAACTAACACGTTCATTTACTTTGTGCAACATAACCCTTTTTGATTGTCTTTTTATTCTTGCCTTAGAATCAGTTTTAGGATATAGACGCTCGGTCTATTTGTGTCTTTAGACCATTCCCGTGCCTTGCAACTAGCAACTTACTTATACTTTGCCTTTAGAATCTTCTCGTGTCAACAACATCGACTTAACAAGTCATGCTTGCCTTTCGGCCCAAAATCAGAGACGCAACTATGAGATAAGACTCCATCTCCATGTGACCGTGCTCTAGTCTATAGTGCTTAACATCGAAATCATAAGACCTTGTTTGTGTGTCCATATTGAGGCCACGCCTCGCTAACTCAGTATGACTTAACCGCCTCGCGGCCCTTGCTACTTTAATCACCAACTGACCCAATCAATTCTTGTGAACTAAGTGTCACTCGTCCAACTTTGCCTTGGACGATTCCTGACTTAAACTCGAAATGACTCAAATCCAACTTATGCAACTTATATGCCAACAACTTAAGACTCGATGCCACATCTCATGCTGAAGCACGTCGCCTACGTTGAAGCCAAATCTTAGGTCCAAACATTATGTTCTAACTGTACACACATTCAACTCGACTTACTCCAAAGGTACATACGCGGATTGCCGCCATACCGACTCATCTATATAAAACTTAGTCACTAGCACCCAGTGCTATCATGGATTCAATAGCTTTTGTTAGATGGACGCCCCTTGCCAGCACGAGTAGCGACCTCCACCGTAAGTCTCCGCTTAACCCATGCGGTCATCCAGCACAGCTATTATGTCTCTTAATCGAAATGGTTTCCTTTGGCCGCCTGGGTCATCGTTCAAGAAACTTTTTTCTTGTACAAGTTGTCCAATGACCATGCAAGACTCGACTCAAACTGACGTCTCACACAATCATTCTACTTTTAGTGTTACCATCTCTTTCAGGGCCAAGTTCAATACTTCGCACATCTGAGACCGCCTCGACGACCCATGGTCGTGAGCATTCTTCCTTCTTGCCCTATCATTTCATTCGATTCAAGAATGACTATTTGAAAGCCCTTTTTTCCAAACTCAAATGAATCAACCGTGGCCCGTGCCTTAGAAACACTAAGTCCGTGACATCGTGCCTTATGCCAATTGGTGTTCTGGGTGACACTACCGCCCAAGACATACCTATACAATGGGCCTTACGACCGTGAAACCAAGTAATATCGACAACCGCCGAAAATATGGGACATTGCTTAGAATGTCTTCGATCGCCTAGAAACACTTAGTCTAACTTAATCGTGCATCAACTTGACGAGCAAAGGCTGCATCAAGCCTTGCATCGAAGGAATGTGCCGTACACGCGATCGACTTTGAACAACCAAGTTATTTGGGTGCCTAGACTTATGCTACAAGCTGAACGATGCAACTTAGCTCGTGGGGCGAGCAAAGGCTATGCCAAGCCTTGGACGATAGGACCGTGTATGCTTTATCAAGCATTTATGCGGACGACGCCTATGACTTAGGCTAACTCACAACTTTGTGGCGAAGACCAACTTTTTTTCTCCCAAGCCACGGGACGAAGGACCGCGAGTGTCATTTTGAAAGCCATCGTGCAACGATTCTAAACCGATCGGGGGACCTTGTTCATTTTCTAACTCAATCAGCCCGACTTAGGATTATTCCCTTAACTATGTGGATTCGTCTATTTTATTATCAAGCCTACTTGTGCATTTGAAAACTTTTGTATTATTAGTGCGGAGGCCAGTTGTTCGTATTACGTATTTAGAATACGTATACGTATTTTATCTTGTATTTGCATATCTCCTTGGTTTAGCTCTCGGCTTGGTTTAACTCTCGGTTTGGGTTGGCTTGGTTTGGCCGGCCCAATGCTTGGTTCATCATGGGCCAAGGGTGGAACACCTTAGCCTATGCTTCTCCTTCATTTCCACCACAACCCCCTCTTTATTATTCCCACCAACCTTCTCTCTCCTCCATAATTCTCATTTACTTCTCCTTCCCCTACCATTACTCTTCTCTACCAACCAAGAACACCATAGGCAAGTGCAACTTGCTTCCACAAGAGAACTTCTTTTGATGGTTTCATTAGCTTCTCCTCATGATTCTAAACCACATTAGAACTTGTTATTTTCTATTTTGAGGCTTTATTTCTTGTAGATCTAGAGTTTTGTTACTTTCGGATTTTGGTGGTTTTGATCTATCAAACTTGCTTGTTTTCAAGTTTTGATGGTTCCATGTTTTAGGGAATTTCATTCTACCCAATTTTGACCTTTGGAAAGTTAGATTCGGACTTGTTTTGACCAAGATATGGACAATGGAAGCTTAGATTCAACTTTAGAGTTCTTGCTGTTCTTGCCATTTGGAGAAGACAATGAACAGTGAGCTAGCTTTTTAGCTTACGCCACTGAGTCATACGCTGCTGTTTAGTGAGCGTACGCTAGCCTTCGTACGCTGCTGTTTAGCGAGCGTACGCTAGCCTTCGTACGCTGCTGTTTAGCGAGCGTACGCTAGCCTTCGTACGCTGCTCTTTAGCGAGCGTACGCTAGCCTTCGTACGCTGCTATTTAGCGAGCGTACGCTCACCTTAATACGCTGCCTGTTGGCAGTGTGTCTTGAGCGTACGCTAGCTTGAGCGTACGCGTGCCTTGGTACGCTAGCTTAAGCGAGAAAGGCGTACGCTGGCCCTTTCGTACGCTAGCTTGAGCGTATGCTGACCTGTAGCTTGAGTGTGCCCTTGTGTACGCTGACCCTTACGTACGCTTCCCATTGGAAGTGTATGGATCCTTTGGTACGCAGTCCTGAGCGTACGCTAGCCTGAGCGTAGCCTGGCTTGAGCGTAGCCTGATTACCCTTGATCTTCTATAGCCCTGTATATTGATATTTTATTAGATATTTAACATCCATTTTATATCCTTACGCCTTTTGTCCTGAACTTGATAATCATGAATTTACTTGATATGTTTGGAATTGATAATTGAGCATGACGTGATAGTGACCCGTAGTGGTGCACTCCTGACATAATAACCTGACATGACCTGATAGTGGCCCGTCGTGGCGCACTCCTGACTAGTATACTTGACCTGATAACCTGACATGATATATCTTGATAAGCTGTTGCGACGGCCACCTGACATGACATGACCTGTATAAGTAACCTGGACACCGTGGGTGATTGTGCTTGTACAAATAATCCAGTCCTGTCTTACATCATGTCTAGGAGGGAACTCCTGAGTACCACGGTCAGGAGTACCTACTAAAATGGACTAAGGCTAACAACTAGATTAATACATTAGTCATGACGAGATTTCCCAGCTACAGGCAATCCCGTTACCTGGGCGCGCTTGGGATCTGTAGCCTGCCGTCGAGTAGGGAATATTTCCAGCACACTGTCATGTGTTGCACCCTTCAAGCTACTTAAGGGTACATGCGTTTCCTGGACGATGTACCCACCTGAATTCAATCCTAATCTCTCGACCTGGGTGACCTGGATAGTCTGCAGGGCTTGTGGCTGTGGAATAATCTCACTGCATCTTGTTAGTAACTAGGATTGTGATAACCCTAGTTAGATAAAGTATCAAGCCGTAATTCTTGCTTGGCCGTGAAGTGATTGGATGGAGTCTAACCAGTTTAGTCTTGCCCTGACCCTGTTCCAGACTATTGAGTGACCAGAATGCTTGTATTTATTTTTTTTGATAAATGGTGAGAATTCTAAGTTCTGTTCAGACGAAGGGTTACAACCCCGGTCCTTGTTTGGTTTACGGGTTGTAACCTGGTTATCTGAATAGTTCCATGGTTATCTCGTCGTATATCATCCTGGTGTATTTTCTTTATTTCCAGTTCTTACTTTTATTTATATCTTGTGCTGATTGCTGGTTTTAGTTCTTAAGTGAAGCTTCCTTTGTGGCACTTGCTCTTTTTGGGGTCTGACCCAGCTGGTTTTGTGTGGCCAGATTTCGGAGCAGCTCCAGAGGATCTACCGACCTTCCAGCCAGATGGTGGCCACTAGACGGAACCCTGGCAACGAGTGGGTTATTTTTGGCTCTCCCGCTCTATTGTAAAAAAAAAATATTCTTTTGAGGCGTTTAGCCGACGAGCACCTGTTTAGCTCGATTGTACTTACTTACTGTCTGCCTACGGGCTGTAAAATGATTAACAGATCCTAGGGTTGATCATGTATGACTAAACTCTTGCTAGTCCTAACATTTTGTAACGACTAGCTTCATGATCAACTGAATATGTAATGTTTGAGACGCCTTACTATTGTATATTTAATGATCATACATCTTGTGACTTTTACTTACTTGCTTGTGATTGAGACACTAGGCTTGTTCATGACCTTAAGAGACTGTTGGCTTGTAGATAAACCCTCATGTATCTAGACAGCCGTGACCGTATAGCGAGATGGAATCCATTTCATATACGTAGCTGGCTATGTCTGCCCCCGCTCTCCAGTATTCTGGTTCTGGGGCGTGACACCAATACGAGACAAGTTCACCGAAGCCACCCACCTGTGCAAGGAGTCGCCTCGACTGAGCAGGTCTTCGAGTAGCCGTTGCATGGCTAAGTCCAAAGGTCGTCGACATTTCGATTCTTCTATTGACTGAGCGGGACGGGGCACTAAACATCGCCTATCTAAAGCTTCCGTTGGCCTACTCAAATTATAATAAGAGATGAGAGGGAGCAGAGTGACTTGTAATGTGAGAAGAGTGAGCTTGACTGATTGTAATCTTTGCCTCATGCCACATTGTAATCTTTGTTTCAATATCAATAATATTTATATGACTTGTGTTTTGCTTCGAATTTCTGCTGCTGACTAATCAATGTCTCTACTTGGGACTTCTGTACGACGATCCCGTTGCTTAGCCTATAATCGGTCGTTATGGAAATCGCCTTGCGTGAGCGCAATCTAGGCTTACACGGCATCATGTCTTAGCGAGGACGATCGCTCCTACAGGAAGCGGGGCGTGACATACAAGATCCTGGGTATGGAAATGAGAGGTTAAATGTTCTTTCATCATGGAAATGCTAGTAAAATCATCTCGAATGATGATTCATCCACATATACAAATAAAGTAACAATGCTTTGAGCTTGTTGAATTGTGAATAGAGACATGTTTGACCTGCTGCAAACAAATCAAATATGCTATAAGATTTCACTGAATTTGTCAAACTAAGCATATGGTGACTGCTTCAAGTTATACATGGACTTATTTAGGCGACAAACTTAGACTCCCCTAATTTCTCAAAGCCAGGAGGCCGATTTATAAATATACTTTGAAGGATCCTGTTGAGGTATGTATTCTTTACACTCAATTAATGAATTTACCAATTTTTGAAAACTGCCAAAGAGACAAGAAATCGAAAAAAGTCAATTCGAAAACAAGTGAAGAAGTCTCAACATAATCCAATTCATATTATTGGGTAAAGCCCTTAGCCGTCAATCGAACTTTGAGTCATTAACTGAGTCACTTGAATTGTTAACATTAAATACCCACTTACATCCGACCACTTTTTTAGATGAGGGCAAGAGTATCTAAGTTCAAGTTTGATTGGACCGAAATTCATTAAGTTTCTCTAATATTTTTGCATGCCCATCTGGATACTGAAGTGCTTCCTGAACAAAGGAATGAAGAGTAATGAGACAAAGAACAAGTGATGATAGAACCGAAGCTTGAAATGTGATAAATTGTAGTATAAGAAAGTTTGGGTTAGGGTTGTAGTGGAGAGGGAAGGAGAGAGGAGGAGGTGGCGATTGTGGCAAGGGTTAGGATTTTGGTAGAGGGAGAGACATAGGGGAAGTTCTAAATTTCCATAGATTTAATACCATGAAATTTAGAAAGAGCTTATTTTATTGATGCGAATAAAACATAAGTAGCCTTCGTCCATCAATAGGAGCAAATTATGGACTCTTCCTTCGGTCCAGACGATATGGGACTAAAGTGAGGTAAACAAGAATAGTTAACTGACATTACGTGAAAGCCTAAAGCACATATATTTTTAACATTTTCCCTTAAGATGGAGTGCGTAGGTTGTAAATCCCAAGCTTATCTCATATAAAGCTCACTCTAGATTTGCATAATGACTTGGTTAACAAATGAGCTAGATAATGTGCCAAATTTACATTAAAATGTACTGGTCATCACCTCTATCTTCTCATTAACAAAGGACAATCGACCTCAATATGCCTAATACTCTCACGAAAGACATGATTCTTAGAAATATATATTGTTGACTAGTTGTCATAATATAGGTGCAAAATATAAGAAGTCTCAAATCCATGTTCTTCAAAAGAACGCACAGGGGATAAAGTACTTGTGAGGACATCAAGGAAAAACTAAGCATGTGATAAATTACACGTAAAGAATCGAACATGGTTATTAAGGTAACACAAGGCAGTGAGAGTGAGAACCAAAAGGCGCAGGCAGGCGTCTCAAGGCGGCAACATGGGGGCCTCTCGACTAAGGTGACTTAGGGGTGTGTAGTAGGTATTCTAAGACAAGCTTGTGACTTATGACTGAGACTTCTTGTCATGTCCTTCTAATTATATAATTATAAAATTATAAGCATCACATGCAAATCTGTTGTGGATGCTGCATTACACAAATTTGAGATTTCAACATCAACTAACTGAACTGTTCAATTGGAAAACAACACGAGTAGCACTAACTTGAGATAGAGAGGAAAAAAAATCAACTAATTTTATATTCTACGGCAATTTACACCAATTATCATATATTATTTATTCTATCTAATCTCTTTTCTATTGCACTTAATATATCCATTTTGAACAACTATGATTAACTAAAACTACGTTTATGCAACACAACAATTTAGTTTTACTGCTACTATGTGGTTTATCTCGACGGGCCAAACATTATGTAAAATGATTTTAGTATTTGGCATGTTGTTGTTAGTAGTCAGTCCTCACTTTACATTCTTTTAAGTGATAATGATATATTTTTCTCATTAGAGATTAAGTACTCTAATTATCTGTGCTTTTAACTTAAAACAATATAATGTACTTGCGGCTTGATGGGTCTGTAGAACGGGAGAAACGTTTCGATATCGTAAAAAAAATTCAATTCGGATCCTACTATTGATGTTCTGCTCCTCACTACACACGGTAAGATTTTATTATGTTAACATTGTTCTAGCTTCTTGGATATTATCTAATACATCAAATGTACAGTTGGTAGGTTGGGCTTGAATTTCATGTCGGCTGACACGTTGGTCTTCATGGAACATGATTGGAATCCATGAAGGATTATCAAGTATGTTCTGTCTTATAATCTTCATGCTTCTCTTTGAATATAATCTTCTTTTTTGTGACAAAATTCATCGTTCCAAGGATTGGTTTGATGGTGTGTGTGAGCTTAAAAAACTGAGACCGGCTGGACAATGTGGTCACCCCTTATCAGTGATTGTATATTGATTCTTTATAGAAGAGAGTTAGATTGATTCACTAAGGATGAGTAACCAACTGGATGAGGCGAGTTCAAGTTGTTCAAACTTTTCCTTTGTCATGTCTTGGTTCTAATCTAACTCTAACCTACGCAAAATTGACCATAACTTGGTCATATTTTGTTTTGACATGGACTTATATAGATTAAAAGATTTTTTACGCTGCTGATATGCTTCTATACATCTCCAACAATGATCATTTATGCAACATGTACAGGATTGTGATGTCGGTCGTTTATAATCAGGACAGTATAGATTTACATTGAGTACAAGCACTATATTCTGCAGCATTATTGTAGAATTAATCATTGCGTCCTTCAAAGCTTAATGCAAGCGTCGAGGAAAAATGTCCACAAACTGTTCGTTTTGTATTAGAAAAAATGGAAAGTGTCTCAAAAGGAGCAGAACAAGAAGTGAGGGAAGATGTCGGTTATTTCCTTCATTGATAGTAAAGTAGAAATTAACCATGATGGAATGAGTAGAAAAACATCACATGTAACTTATAAGATAAACCTTTTATTCTGTAAACTTCAGTTGTTACGTAACTATTTAAGGCTCAATTATTGAATCCATGTTTCTTTGGATGCATCACTGTAAAAATCATGGCTCTAGGAGTGTTTGAATTATGCTAACTAGATCCTTGCATATTCCTATCTTTTTATTCTATAATAACCTCTGACTTTCTTTTACCAATATGTGACAACACTTGTCAGTCCATAATTACATTGTCATGGAATTTGGGAAAATAAAGCTCGATGCTTAATATCTAACAATAGTACCACCCACTATCGAGCCCATTTGTTCGTAATATCCAGTACAGACAAAAGCGGAGGGAGGGGCGGGCTAGGTGGGGCAAGTGCCCCACCTGGAATATAGGAAACCTTTTTGTAATTATTCTAAATTCTACAAGTAACTCAGCTGACAATAAACCCACAGACAAACCTCAATCATATTCCCTATGTAGAGGTTGGGTTTTCCATCCAACTGAGCTTTCTCATGTTTGCATAAAAGCTGTATTTCTGTTTTCTTTTGCTGATCACCATAATACTCATAAATGCATTTATTTAAATATTTTGTTGTTGCATCTTTATTTGGTAACTATTAGATTTTCTAAATCTCATTTTCTTTATTTTTCAAAAGCATGTTTAAACAATTGTTCTTAGCAAATGAATAGATGAAAATCCATTATGAATACCAGTTTTCTTTCATTTATACTCTCTCTGTAACCTTTTTTTTTAATTTGGTTGTCTTCTCTTCCCTGTTGGCTATAACCAAGATTGTTGGTTATTTTCTTACTCTTATATATCAGGAAAGAGGTTAAAAGTCGGGTGCTGGACCTGCAAGTTTGATATCTTCTGTTGGCAGGCACACCTTCAGTCAATAAAGATAAGTTTTTAATTCTGTAACCTTCTTCATATATATATATATATATATATATATATATATATATATATATATATATAGTTGGCCTTTCTTTCTCTTTGGAGGTTACTAACAACTGTAATGTTTGTTAGTGGTTGCAGTTCCTCCTCCAGCTGGATCATTTCTTGATTCCTTCATGAGAAACTCCAAGTAGGCTTCTTTCTATTGTGTCTATGATACAGAACAAAAAAATGTTCATTCAGCAGGAAAAATAGCTACTCCATATGATCTTGAACTAGTAATACGCTTAACCTAGGCAAGTAAGATCCGAGTAAGCATATTACTTACTTGGGATATACTCGAGCTCGTGAATATCGTGGAGAGCATAGCTCGGGATCAAGTTTTAAGCTGTTTATGAGCTCGATCCTACCCGAGCTTCATATTTTCTTAACGGGAGTCGAACCTGGGCTCATTATTCATAAACCTTGGCCACCTGTTTGGGATTTCTGGCGTTGTTTTGTTTTTAAAAAAACCATAGAAAAAGAAACTTTTGAAAAGCTGCATCATAGTTGTCAACTAGCTTATCGTAAACTGTTTTTACCAAACAATTTTCTGGTCTGCTTTTCAGAAAGAAAAAAATAAATAAACTTAGTTTTATCCGTCACCTGCTCGCCTGGGTTGTGCAGTGACCGTGGGAAACTATTATGTATTCTAGCATGAAAGGAGGGATCCATGAAAATTCGGACGATAAGACTAACCAATCCATGTCCAAGGCCTACATGACTAATGTAGCTTTTCCATTTTCTTCCAGTTCTACAGTTATATATTCATAACGTCGATCAATCTTAATATTATTCTCTTTGATATTGTTTCACTCAAAGCTCATGAGGAATATATAACAATTACGCATAGAATTACATAATTAATGTCTGGAATATTTTCTAATTATTTTATGATAGTTATTATTATCTTTGACTTCGTATACAATTTTGAGACTTGTCTAGAGCTATCGAAATTATCAATATTGATACTCATAAGAAGAGTTCAAAACTGATTGCGATATATCTTCTGCTAAGCTTCAGACTGCTGCTGTGCTTTCATCATGTGTAATATTCTCTCCATAAGATTGATCGAAGGTTCGAACTTTCAGATGCTCGAACTACCTCGGATCGTTTCCTTTCACCATATCTAGCAAAAAAAAGTAACTTATATTAGTTTCATAAAATATTATGGACTTACTGTATGGAACATCTCATAAACATGAAGTCAAAGGCTCAATCAAGAAAACTTGTATCTGTTTTCGAAGATTTTCAAAATAAAAAATCGAAGGATGTAAAACCGTGCTCTGAAATCAATATGTCACGTCTCGATTCCGTCGAATCGATAAGTCACTATTGGGTGTGATTTCGTACAAGCCTAAGTTACGTTTATACAACGCTTGTTCGTGTATATTTTGAAACATTAAGGTTTTATAGAGATTTGCAATAGAAGTAATGCAGAGAAATTGAACAACAACATTGAACATATAGATAATACTTTTCATTGATAATTTACATCATTATAAAGTTTGATACAACTGAGCAAAGGGGTGTCGTACGGGCTTAAAAATTGAACAACAAAATGAGATACGTCGTTCTATACATCACATCCCTTTACTAGAACTAAAAGATATATATACTTGCGGCTCGAGTCTTCAAAGTACAACTTGGAGAGCTTCAAAATAGTATGAACAAAGCTTAAAAAGTACAAGAAGGCTTCGGTGTGGTTAGGTAGGCCTTTAGTTCCTCTGTGCGTTTCCTTGATTTGCAGCACCTGTGGAGACGTGGGCGATTACATTATCGTGTACTGGTGAGCAACGAGAAAACTAACTTCACCAAAATAAGAACAAAATCAAGTTGAAGCATGTATGTAACAATAGATATCTTTCTCTCTCTTCTTAGCTAAGTTTACAAGTTATGAGACATAAAAGGTAACGACATAATATACAGTGATTCTTACTCATGGCATAGTCTCATTCTCTGTGCGGAATGTTCTTCCGGTGGATCAAACATCATCATCTATGTAGTCTTAAATACATGAATATCACTAATAACACCATCTTGTTGGAGTCCAATTTGAATTTGGCAAAAACAAATTTTAGAATCCAAATATGGTAGCATATTTGATTTGATATGATTTAAAATCTACATTAAATATATGATTTGACTCAATTTATAAATTTGTATCAAATATTTAATTTGACCATATTTGGATGTCCATAATTGATGATAGGATATAATCTACACCGTTGATTGTTGGTGGACGACCCGATCTAATGGTGTACTACTTGTAGGGTTTTCTAACCCTAATATTAGGTTTCTTATCCTATTTATATGAGGTGAGGGTGGATGCACAAAGTGTTAGGGTTATATACTAAAAGTATTACTTTTGTAGTAACCTTATTTCCTTAAATTTTGAATGAGAATCATATGGGCAAATGTTTGCATATTGTATTTGTTGCAAGTGTTAATGCAAATGTCTGATATTTTATATTGTAGATAATATGGTGTGTGGTGTCACACAGAAGATCATATTATCAGTTTCCTATGGAGTATATAAATAGTTCACAACCTAGATGGACTTGGACAATCTATTGGAAATGTTGTAGTATAATCTGGTATTAGTCTATCTTGACTATAGGTTTACACTAGTACACTTTGTGTGTATTGAACAGGACCACTTGAGGTTGTTCTCTTTGTACTGACTACATAAGAAAACAAACACCTCAGTTATTATGGATGCTTGTGCTCTTAATCCGGATATAATAACGAACATGTATATGCAGTGTGCATTACTTTGATTCATAAAAGAGTGAGATTCATTATGGATCAACAACCTCTATGAATTGGGTAATAATATTGTATGTATAATGGGCTGTTGATTATAAATAGAATCCATGTCCTTGATGATGTCCTCTTAAGGAGCTCATAAGGATTGTCATGTAAACCCTGCAGGTGGATTATATCCGACATGACAAATAAAGTTGAGCAGTACTACTTAAGGATAAAAGATGTCGAATCAATATAGTTGTCAGTAACTTAATTTAATCGACGGACAAACGATATCTTAACATGGGGAGCCAAACGAGCATATAATAAAAGGAGCCCACAAACATAATTTGGGATTAGGGAGGTAGTGCAACAATAGCTCATTAGTGGACCGAGCTATTGTTAATGGGCCTAGATTGTGTGTTCGGGCTGAACACGGGATATCCAGATCCGTTAGGAGGCCTAACCCTAATTTCTCCTTATGGTCCCTGCCGTAGCCTATATATATCCTCTATTCTCTTGCCGCCAGATTACTGATCAGAAATCTGAAATTTTCTCTAAATTCGTGATTCACCTAAGGAGAGAAAGAGAGGGCTGCCAAGAAAAAAAAAGGGTTGGGAGATCGTCGCCCACACGACGTCCAACTCGAGGAAGGAATACGTGCAGAAGATCTTGGGGTCGTCCACTCGAGATTGCCAGAAATTACTTATCTCCTTTCCGCCGCAGGTATAATTCGTGAACCCTAGTTTCCGCCTATGAAGGGTTAGAACACGTATTAGATTTGTTTAACTTTCTATCGATCAATACACACACCAAGCCTACATTAATAATGGACAACATGGACATAATATAAACTAGTAGAAAACCCTCATTGTTAAATAACTAAGTGGGAGAGGATTTTTATTTATTATAAATCCTATGGTCTCCATTAATAGTTTGTAGGTGATGTAATTATACTTGCGTGTTGGCTTTAGTGCTTTCCTCCATATCGGATGAGTATAATTATGGATCACCGGTACAAACTTCCTTTGGAATAATTGTAGAAAGTTACCTAGTATGTGTTCACTTCTCCATCTGAAGGAACTCATTACAAGGTAATGTACTTAGTTTTAAGTAATGGTATACACTTAGATACAAATAATGGTATCCTCCCCATCGGAGTCACTGCTATTATTTGTATGAGCATAGCAAGACCAGCATATTAATTTTATTTGTCATAAAGTTATATTGACATAATAGTAAAATTAATAAGAAAAATCTACTTGAACAAAGTTGAATTTGTATACGTCCACACTATCGTGGCATGCTAAATGCATGGTGTTCAAGGTGTTGGTGAATTTCTTATTATTGTTTTGAGGGAATCAATATTTAGTTAATTCAAAAAGTTTTTTTTTGCCCTACATAATTTTTTTTGTGATTCTCAGGATTTCAAAAATGGGTTCTTTCAGTCCACTTATGGTGATTCTTAAAGAAAACAAACTTACTGGACCTAATAATATTGACTGAAAATATAATTTGGACATTGTTCTGACTGCTGAGGAGTTCAAATATGTACTTGTTGAGGAATGCCCACCTAAGTCTGATGCTAACTCTGATGAAGAGGTCAAAGAGGCTTATAAGAAGTGGAAAAAGACAGATGTGATGGCGCAGTGTTATATTCTGGCATCTATGTCAAATGTACTGCAACATCAGCATCAGGCCACGGCCACAGCTTATGACATGATGTATAACCTCAAGGAACTCTTCGGACATCAGAGTAGAGCAGCTAGGCAGTTTTCTATGAAATATTTGATGAATACAAAAATGGCTGAGGGTACACCAGTAAGGGATCATGTTCTCAAGATGATGGGTCATCTGAATGATATGGAGATCCTTGGAGCTGAAATCGATGGGGAATCCCAGGTCGATATCATTCTCGGGACTCTTCCTAAATTTTTTGACAATTTCTGCCTTAATTAAAACATGAACAAAAGATTGTATAGTTTGGCAGAACTTGCAAAAGGGCTACAGGATGCTGAATCTCTCTTTAGGCAGAGTGGTCATGTTTTTGTTTCTGAAAAGGCTTCTACTTCTAGCCAAAAGGCGGTAAGAAGAAGAATAACATTCAGAAACAAGCAAACTCAGCAAAAAAGGGCATGTGACCTCAAGGCGCGGTGAAAAAGCCGAAAGGCAAATGTTTCAAGTGCAAAGGGTCAGGACATTGGAAGACTGATTGTCCACTTCTTAAACAAGGGAACAAAGAAGGTATATCTCATTTACTAGTAGTTGAAACATGTTTAGCGGTGTTATCTACCGGCACCTGGTGTGTAGATACAGGATCCATTAATCATGTCTCTAATACATTACAGGGGTTCCAGAAAACCAGACGGCCAGAAAACCAGACGGCTCAGTGATGGAGAGATATGCTTGTTCATGGATGATGCTACAAAAGTATCGGTCATTGCATTAGGAGATGTTACTTTATCTTTTGGTAGAAATAAGTCTTTGAAATTGAGAGATTGTCTTTATGCACCTTCACTTAGAAGGAATTTAGTTTCTGTTTCTATGTTAGTTAAGGATGGATATTCAGTTTATTTTAATGACAATATTGTTATTAGAAAGAATAAACATTTTATCTGTTCTGGTGCATTGGTTGATAATTTGTATGTCATTAATCCTATTTCGTCCACAATGCAACTTATAGAAATGAATAATATGTCATATAACTTAAATAAGAGAAAAGAACCTTCTTGCATGAACCAAATATATCTTTGGCACTTGCGATTGGGGCATATTAACCTAAGAAGGATTCAAAGACTGGTTGAAGATGGACCTTTGAGTTCATTAGAAGTGGAGGCACTACCAGTCTATGAATCCTGCTTGGAAGGTAAAATGACCAAAAGGCCTTTTACGGCAAAGGGGTATAGGGCCAAAGATGTGTTGGAATTGGTTCATTCTGATTTGTGTGGACCTATGACTATCCAAGCTAGAGGTGGCTTTGAATATTTTGTCACATTTATTGAAGATTATTCAAGGTATGGATACATTTATTTGATGCGCCATAAGTCTGAGTGCTTTGAGAAATTCAAAGAGTACAAGGCTGAAACGAAGAAACGTCATGGAAAATGTATCAAGTCATTACGATCAGATCGTGGTGGCGAGTACCGCTTTGGAGAGTTTAGGGATTATTTATCAGAGGCTGGGATTGTATCCGAATTGACTGCACCTGGAACGCCCCAACAGAATGGTGTAGCCGAAAGAAGGAATAGAACTCTTATGGAGATGGTTAGATCAATGATGAGTTATTCAGATTTGCCAGATTCGTTTTGGGGATATGCCTTAGAGACTGCAGCTTATATTTTGAACTTGGTTCCTTCTAAGTCAGTACCTCTTAATCCCATAGAGCTGTGGATTGGGTGTAAGCCTAGTCTGAAATATGTTCACATTTGGGGGTAGTCCAGCACATGTGCTGAATGGGAAAGCAGATAAGTTGGAATCTCGTATAGAAGTACGCTTGTTTGTAGGCTATCTAAGAGGAATAAAAGGATGTTTATTTTATAGTCCTAAGGATCAGAAGGTCATTGTTAGCACCAATGCCCGATTCTTAGAGGAAAACTATATGATGAACCATAAACCCAAAAGTAGAGTTGTTCTAGAAGAACTGAGACATGAGACACCAAGTACTTCAGTACCAACAGTACAAGAGGATGAACCACAAATAACTGCACAACGTGTCACAAATGTTATACCACAACCGATAGTGCCTCGTCGTAGTGGAAGGGTTGTGATACAACCTGATAGATATATGTTCTTGGGAGAGTCGTCAGACTTCGTCTCTGAGGAACAAGATTATGATCCCTGTACCTACAATAAAGCACTCCAAGATAAAGATGCAGAGTCTTGGCAAAAAGTAATGATATCTGAAATAGAATCTATGGATTCTAATCAGGTCTGGGAGCTTGTAGAACCACCCGTTGGTGTAAAAGCCATTGGATGCAAGTAGGTCTATAAGAGAAAAAGCGGATCAGACGGTAAGGTTGAAACCTTTAAAGCTCGGCTTATAGCAAAAGGTTTTGCTCAAAGAGAGGGTATCGATTATGAGGAAACCTTTTCTCCTATAGCCATGCTTAAGTCTATTCGGATTCTTTTATCTATTGCAGCTCATCTCGATTATGAGATTTGGCAAATGGATGTCAAGACAGCTTTCCTTAATGGAAGTCTTGAGGAAGACATCTATATGAAGCAACCAGACGGGTTCATTAAAAAGGGCCAGGAGCATCTTGTTTGTAAGCTCAAGAAGTCCATTTATGGACTTAAGCAAGCTTCCAGATCTTGGAACATATGTTTTGATCAGGTGATAAAATCCTATGGATTTGATCAATGTCAGGATGAATCATGTGTATACAGAAAGTGTGACGAAAACGTGGTGGTGTTCCTAGTACTTTATGTGGATGACATCTTGCTCATTGGAAATAATGTGAAGGTATTATCTGATGTAAGGGTATGGTTATCCAAACAGTTTGATATGAAGGACTTGGAAGAAGTAGGTCACATCCTTGGGATCAAAGTTCTACGAGATCGCAAGAAAAGGATGTTGGGCTTATCCCAAGCTTCCTATATCGATACTATACTAACTCGTTTTAGTATGCAAAATTCTAAGAAAGGTTTCTTACCTTTTAGACATGGAATTGCTCTATCAAAGGAGCAGTGTCTGAGGACACCTAAAGAGATAGAGAACATGAAGGCAGTTCCTTATGCTTCAGCAGTAGGAAGCTTAATGTATGCAATGTTATGTACGAGACCAGACATCTGCTTTGTTGTAGGCATGGTCAGCAGATATCAGTCTAACCCAGGACAAGAACACTGGACTACCGTAAAGCATATTTTGAAGTACCTAAAAAGGACTAAAGAGTATATGTTAGTTTACCAGGCAGATAGTTTAGTTCCCTTGGGGTATACAGACTCAGATTTTTAGTCAGATAGGGATTCCAGGAAATCTACCTCAGGTTATGTGTTTACTTTGGAAGGTGAAGCCATTGTGTGGAGGAGTATCAAGCAAAAATATATTGCTGATTCTACCATGGAAGCCGAGCATGTGGCAGCCTCTGAGGCAGCCAAAGAAGCGGTTTGGCTCAGAAACTTTCTGTGGACTTGGATGTGGTACCTAGTTTATCTAAGTCTATTACACTTTATTGTGATAATAGTGGTGCAGTTGCAAACGCGAAGGAACCACGAGCCCATAAGACAGGCAAACACATTGAGCGCAAGTACCACCTGATACGAGATTTCGTAAAGAAAGGAAAAGTTGTTGTGATCAAGATATCATCAGCCGACAACCTAGCTGATCCCTTTACAAAGAGCTTACCAGCTAAGGCTTTTGACAGTCATGTTGAGGGAATGGGAGTCAGATGTGTAGCAGCATGGCTTTAAGTATAAGTGGGAGATTTGTAACAGCATACTGAAAAGCAATACTTTGAGTATAAGTGGGAGATTGTTAGGGTTATATACTAAAAGCATCACTTTTGTAGTAACCTTATTTCCTTAAATTTTGAATGAGAATCATATGGGCAAATGTTTGCATATTGTATTTGTTGCAAGTGTTAATGCAAATGTCTGATATTCTATATTGTAGATAATATGGTGTGTGGTGTCACACAGAAGATCATATTATCAATTTCCTGTGGAGTATATAAATAGTTCACAACCTAGATGGACTTGGACAATCTATTAGAAAGGTTGTAGTGTAATCTGGTATTAGTCTATCTTGACTATAGGTTTACACTAGTACACTTTGTGTGTATTTAACAGGACCACTTGAGGTTGTTCTCTTTGTACTGACTACATAAGAGAACAAACACCTCTGTTATTATGGTGTCACACAGAAGATCATATTATCAGTTTTCTATGGAGTATATAAATAGTTCACAACCTAGATGGACTTGGACAATCTATTGGAAAGATTGTAGTGTAATCTGGTATTAGTCTATCTTGACTATAGGTTTACACTAGTATACTTTGTGTGTATTGAACATGACCACTTAAGGTTGTTCTCTTTGTACTGACTACATAAGAGAACAAACACCTCTGTTATTATGGATGCTTGTGCTATTAATCTGGATATAATAACGGACATGTATATGTAGTGTGCATTACTTTGACTCATAAAAGAGTGAGATTCATTATGGATCAACAACCTCTATAAATTGGGTAATAACATTGTATGTATGATGGGCTGTTGATTATAAATAGAATCCATGTCCCGATACATCGGGTTGATGATGTCCTCTTAAGGAGCTCATAAGGATTGTCATGTAAACCCTGCAGGTGGATTATATCCGACATGACAAATAAAGTTGAGCGGTACTACTTAAGGATAAAAGATGTCGAATCAATATAGTTGTCAGTAACTTTATTTGATCGACGGACATACGATATCTTAAAATGGGGAGCCAAACGAGCATATAATAAAAGGAGCCCACAAACATAATTTTGGATTAGGGAGGTAGTGCAACAATAGTGCATTAGTGGACCGAGCTATTGTTAATGGGCCTGGATTGTGTGTTCGGGCTGAATACGGGATATCAAGATCCGTTAGGAGGCCTAAACCTAATTTCTTCTCATGGTCCCTGTCGTAGCCTATATATATCCTCTATTCTCTGGCCGCCAGATTACTGGTCAAAAATCTGAAATTTTCTCTAAATTCGTGATTCACGTTAGGAGAGAAAGAGAGGGCTGCCAAGGAGAAGAAAAGGTTGGGAGATTGTCGCCCACACGACGTCCAACTCGAGGATGGAATACATGCAGAAGATCTTTGGGTCGTCCGCTTGAGATTGCCAAGAATTACTTGTCTCTTTTCCGCCGCAGGTATAATTCGTGAACCCTAGTTTCCGCCTATGAAGGGTTAGAACACGTATTAGATCTGTTTAACTTTTTATCGATCAATACGCACACCAAAGGAAGGGTCCTGGGAATCCCCAGTTCCATCACAAAGATATAGCACAAAGTGGAGATTCAGGGTGCTCATCCACAGAAAATCTAAGATAAAGTCTATGCTTTGCTCTTAAGACTTTGTCATCCAATACAGAAGGAATAAGAGATCTAATCGAGAAGTCGTCAACTTCGGTTAGGGATATTGCTACCAGTTGGTGAGTGATTTCAATTGTAATCTCTTTTTTCTTCTTGAGTGTGGTGAGGGGGTTGAACCTATTAGGACAAAGGGTTCAACATTGTTTTAATCAATTTTTTAATTTTATCTGAGTTATAGAGATTGAGATTTGTCCAGGTGACATAGTCACTGTCATATACTTGTATTTATTCGTGCTTTGTGTCCTTTAGACGGGGGTTGGTTATTTCAGGTGGTTTGGCCAAAGTTTTTGCTACGTCAACGTCTCAGACACGGTATCGGAGAACTTGTAGCACCTGTCTGATTTCTAATATCTGGTATCATAGCGAGGTTCGGTTGTTCTGATCTAATACCAATATCTGGTATCATAGCACAAAGTTTTTTTTATTAATGGTATCATTGATCAATAGACGAAACAACAGGGTCAAAGGAAAGGAGGATCAAAGCCACTCACTATTGAAGAATTACCAAGAGAAAGGTCTCAATGATTCGCTTGGGCCTATGCGGTCACCTGTATTTGCACCAACTGTCACGACCCGCAACCTAGAGTTAGGGCACGAGAACGTAACAACGCCCAGCCTACGCCGCAGTGTCGGCGGTAGAACGCTGTCATAGGTCTCAATGCATCTAACAGTATAAGACTAAACAGTTTATACTACCCGAATGGGGGTGACATAGCAGAATGTAAACTCAATCACATCTAAGGTAGAGCATAAAGGAAGATAGATAAAACATAAAATCGAAAGAGATACAACAGATAGAAGTCTAAGTGTCTAAGATACAAAAACCCAGAAATATACCTCAAACTTATATACAGTAATCCACAAAGTAAATACAACTCCAAACAAATGAAACAACTATCTAAACATCCTCTAAAGTGTCTCCTCTAGGCTAGCAGGCAACCTCCAAGCTATCTGTAAAATTTATCAACGGGTCCAGTCAGGACTGGAGCGAGTACAGTACATCTCAACAGATCATAGCAGGTTAGAAAATAAAATCATACAGTAAAGTAAGATACAAGTACTGAAAGAAATGTAGTATGTAAACAGAGAAAGTAAGCTGTAATAGAAATATCTACTATAATAGAGAGCTAACATGTGGCTAGTGAGTCAGAGTACAACATGAACATGTAAATGGCCTGGGATGATTCTGTGAAGATACTACGGAATGATTCAATGAAGATACTACTGGTGTATTATTCACATGTCCACTTCTACTCCCCCGTACCCCCAATCAATACACAAGGATCCAGCCAGGTTATGTTATATGATTCCATGCATGGCCCCCGAAGGGTGATACATGGATGTCCCAAAAATGGGGATTTTAGGGGTTACCTAACAGTGTAAGATTCAAGAGACTCTGTGATCATGAGGGTACATGTCACAAGTAATCAAGTGAACCAAGAAGCATAGTGATAAGTCATGTAAGTGAAACGCACAGAACATAGAGTACCCGATGCTTCCTAAGGATAACATCTCAAGAAAGGATCCATATAGTACTAATCCGTGTGACCATCGTGACAGTACAAGTAAAGTAATCTACTGCAGAAAATAATTCTAAGCAGGATATAAAATGATCAGAGAATGTACTCGCCTGATATCTGAATGTACAAGGTAAAGATACTGTCCGAGGAGAGGTGTCTGGCTCCTAATTAGAACAGCACAGGTCATAACATGTCCAGAAGGGTAATATAAAACACTACAATGTATTCTACATAAATCTAGGTCAAACTAGGCCAAAGTCAATCCTTGGTCAACTCTGGTCAACTGCACTAGTCAAACTAGGTCATGTCCTAACCCAGCAAGTCTTACTAGGCCTAACCAAGACTATCCTAGCAAGCACACATCAATACAAGGCTATACAAGCCAATATACACCCAACTCTATATAGTATGCAATTATTCAATACTCAAATATGCAAGAATTCACATTGGATATACACTAGGTAATCTATTACTTTAAGCTATAAATGTCTACAAATATATACACATGCATATATTGGTATTCAACATTAGGTCTATAATTATGGCATTTCAAATGGTTATATAAACTTATATATTACAACACAATATGCTAACATATATATAATATACATACATAGCTAAGTTAACTGTATTCATAAATACTTATTTAAGAGACTATGTGTGTGTATATGAACATGGCAAAGGGGCAAGTGAGGGTTAAATGGGCATACATAGTGTATACATATCAAAGAGTGTCAAAGTGTAAGTGAACAAAGTATCAAGTGTGATAGTGTCAACATAGTGTAAGAGGTACATGAGGTAATATAGGATTTGTGTTAACATAGAATATTATATCTCATTAACTTGTATATTGCATACATTACATCTATTATTATATTACATTTATGCTTACATTCATTCATCATTCATTTATTCTCTTGCACTACTATATGCACCATACATTACATACTATGGAACCTACATATTCATTACAAGCCATACTTATACATGCTTACATTAGATAGGATACTTACACCTCATAATCATTTATTTAACCATTTACTCATGTTTGTATTCTCTATTTAATTACATAATGTATATACATTAACATGGGTTAAAATCAAATAGAACATTATATTACACACAAGGGTGCACAAAATGCATATGCCGAATAGTAACTCCTACTAATAATCAATACTGTACCATCTCAGCATGAATTAAAATCTAGGATTAAAGTATGTTATAGATCTATGTGTTAGCTTTCCGAAACTTCAAACGGATCGCGTTTTCGTTTCCGGAAACTCCCGAAATCGCGAATACACCGAGAACGCGTTTGTCTTTCGTACAGCTGACACTCAAATAATTCTCCAGAAAGTTACAGAAAGAATTAGGCCTATTAATACATGATTTTGGAAAGCTAACTTCAATACGCTTCTTTTAAAAAAAATGGGAGATTAAACCGAGCTTTGAGCTAGAAGTTATGATATTTATAAGTTAGGGCTGAAATTAAAAACGTGGATAAAAATCATGACGGATTTGGGTAGTTTGAGACAAAAGAACACAAATATATAACATAATATATCAAGAACTCACTCTCTACACTAATATATATATATGAGACACTATAGAACACATCTCCAATACAAAAATATGAGATTAAACATGTAATAATTCATTCATACATAACAACAACACATAGTGTGTCCAAATTTGGGATTTTCCCACATGAACACAACCACAACACAAAGGACACTCCTATGACCTCCAAATGGACACGAAATGGACACAAATGGAGATACAACCATGGGGGTCATTCCTATGGGTTCAAAATAGACCTATATGCATGAGGAAATGAAAAAGAGAAGGGATTTATACCTTCCGGTAGATCGAATCGAAGAAAAGCCTTCCCGGAGCGACACCGACACGTAGAGATTCCAAAAGGACACGAACGAGCTCCGTATCCTCCCAAACTTGGGTAGCTTCCTCCTTGGCTAGAATGGAGAAGGAAAGAAGAAGATTTGGTGGCGAAATGGAAGGATTTGGTGGAGAAATTGCTAGAAATTGCTCTCTAGGAATTTGGGAAAGAACAAGAGAAAGAGTGTGGATGAGAATAATGAAATGAACTTGAGCCTATCCTCTCCCAAAGTGGCTGACCATATGGGGCTATTTGTCCTATTATGGTAAGGTCCAAAATGCTGCCACTAACCTATTCTATGAGTATTAGGAAAGGGCTAATTGGTTGGGGCTAAATTAGTCATTCTAAAGTCTCTAATCACACTAACCTTATCCATAATAATTAGTCTAACCTCTAACTAAAATATTTCTATCATATGGACTAAAATTAATATCATGTGGGCCATGCCTAACTAGTGTGTGGGTCCTACTAGAGTCAAACTACCCCCGGGTTCCCGTTTCAAGTCGGATTGAGTTGAAATTCGAACCCGACTCAAATAACCCCAAAATAATATCATAAATAATAAAATAATATCAAAATAATTCAAAGAGGTCAAATGCAAAAATATCCTTAGGCCAAAAATGATATTAAAATATCATAATCACATGGTTAGGCTCTAGGTCAAACAGTCTCTGGGGTTTCACTAGCAAAACGTCAAAACCACAAGTCATTGATTTAAATAATTTTAAAATGATTTAAAATCACCAAAAATTATATCATGAATTAAATATCATTATTAAAATAATTATAAACACGAAATTTCAAAATTACCCTCATTTGGGAAACTGGGTGCTACAACTCTACCCACCTTAGAAAAATTTCGTCCTCGAAATTTAAGATCGATAGTACTCCTTCTAGAACCTCTAACCTACCCAATATCTAAGGTAACACTTCCTAACACAGGAATAATAAACGGACATCTAAAAAGTGTCAATCTAGGAATACCTCCAATACTGCTCTGCTGTACGGCGGTAATGGAACTTCAATAAAATATGGACTGGAACCTATATCCAAGGGACTGGACCTATTTTAAAGTGGTCTTAACTAAGGATGAAAAGGAACTGATCATAGTCTATAGGTATGCTCAAACTATTATCTTCCTATTAACCATCTATTAATACATTCTATTACCATAGGAACAATGCATTACTAAGACATATAGGCCCCTATCTCTCATAACACATTTATACTCACCAAAAGACTAGTACATCCTATCAAGGCTGATACTATAATCTCTCATAAATCTCATAAGCTATATGTTTATAGACACAGATCCCCACATCCAGGACTAACCTATATATATCTACAACTGATACTAATGGGATGACATCCCTATTTCCCAACAATCAAGGTCTAATTTTTTTTTTATTATCTAAATCATGCAATTTGAAGGAATAGTATACAAGGTCAGGGCATACCGTAGCAGTTGGAAGTCTCACCTAGGTGCACTGGTCATTCTAGGTCAAAACAGTACTATGGTATCAACACACAAACAATCTAGGGTGTCTTAATTAGGAAGGTAAGGGAACAACAATCATCAAGGTTGTAGGGCTGTCTACCATCCTATATAAAAATTGGTCATTATCAAAATAAAATAAAGGCAACTACCAATTATAAAAAAAAAGGTATAAAAAATCAAATTCAAAAATTAAGGAATTGAAAATCACTTGCATTGAAATCCAATCACAATATATATATATATATATATATATATATATATATATATATATATATATATATATATATAGAGAGAGAGAGAGAGAGAGCGTTAGAGAGGAAAAAGCTAGCATTGTGTGTATGGAGACGTGTTCATATGGTTAGATAGTAGGCGTGTGTGTACGTGAATATACATAAAAGTGTATATGAGGATTTGGATTTCAAACAATAACTATCAAGTTACACTAATCATGGCATATGGGTTAACAATCTACAATATACAATCTATTTAATCACAACTTGCATGGCTAACCATATATATATATAAAAAGGTAGAGACTTAGTTATGTATTTATATATTATAACATGTATGCCTAAGCTCTATATATATCTATCTAAATATAGAATCATAACATAGAGGGAAAAAAGGGTTAGGTTACATGACAGTGTATACTAAGTTAGGGTGTGTGTGTCCTTGTACATGGTTATAGCTTAGTATTGAAAGGTTAAACCCAGTTTTAGTTCAGCATTTACATAAAAAAAATATCTGAAAATAAGCTAACATTTAACCAGTGTAATATTAACATAATGTAATTTCAAAATTTTAGGGTTTTGAACATCACAACCAATCTCAACGCTCCCAATACGTCCTAACATGATATAAATAAAACCCCAACATACTATCCACACATTTATCTACGCATACAGTTCAATGTTACATGTTAAATCTGAATTTGAACTAAACATTGGAAATCAATGTAAAAATGTTAACATGTAACTAGTTTTCAGGATTTTGGAGAAATTTGAACATTAAAACCAACTCAATGTTTATCACAAACTAACATGTAAGAATATGAAACCTAACATTATATCCCTACATACAATAATGTACACAGCTCTAAATATTATATTTAAAACAACAATTTGAACTAACATTTAAAATCCAGTATTAAGGGTTAATATGCACACAGTCTCAGATTTGACAAATTTAAACACAAAACTCAACAATTTTTTTTTTAAATGAAACTCTAGGTATGACATACATGTGCAGTGATGTAAACATAACTAATAACATGAAATTTATATTTAACTTACGAATTTAAACTGAAAAAGTAGAAAACCAGAAATATTGGGGTTTTGAAAATTTAACATCAACGACATATTAATATTTATTTAGATAGGTAGAAATCAAGTGTAGCATGCATAAGTGTCAGGAAAGTATCCACTATATATATTCATATATATATTCTCATGTCCCAATATAAAAATCAGATTCTATACCAAGACCAACATTAGATTCCTACCAATATTGCAAAATAGGTGATTGGTGTAATCAAGACGATTTATTATTATTTAATACAAGAATAATAGCAAGAAGGGAATAACGATAAAATCTATTTTGCTTATCTGTTTAAAAGAAGGAACCATTTTGAAATCCAAAGTTAAAATATCAAATCCAAGGTAAAGTCTAGCAAAACATCGATTCATTGTATTAAGAAGAAATTCATAGAAGAAGTTACACAAAGGTTTATAAAATAGCTAAAGTTACTCCTAAGCTAAATAATGAGAAGCAAAACAAAACAAAATAATTAATAATTCCCTTTTTTTTTGAAGGACTGAAACAAAGTAGAGAAAACATGTTCGAAAATATTTAAGGTACAATCTGATAATCATATGCGTCTATCCAAAATTATGTACTCTAAATGCTCGTCATACTAGTAAGCAAGGCTACGATAATCACAGAGCCCTTGACTTATGCACATATCTCTAGAATCATGGTATTTAACATTTTCGCGGTGCCGCTAGCTTGGCTGCGAAAACCTTAAATTCCCACACCCGAGAAATATATCCAGAGTCAGACTATATGTCCTCACCATGCTGGCTAATGTGACTATAGAAGACTAGATTCCATAACATAGATGACCTAGCCCATATAATTTCATCTTGCCAAAAATTAAATTAAATCAACAATGAATACCCAAAAATCAAATCAAATTTATCAACTAACATCAAACTCAAAATGAACAAAATCCTTCAATCATATAAATACAAACTCGGATGCTACAGCTAATCGTCACGATTCAAAATTCAACAATCTTCCATCAAAATCAATAAATACAAACCCAAATTCAACAATAATCCATCAAATTCAACAACAGAAAATAAAGATAAAACAATCAAGGAAAAAGAGAGTTTTCAAATTGAAGTTAAAATAAGATTCTCAAGGGTCGTCCCAGGAATCTCTCAAGGGTTCCTAACTGTGATTGAGTACCTTCAAAATATATCCTAATCCTACTGCAGGCTGTAGTGGTACTCAAGTTCGAATACCACTACATAAACTCGACCTGCATGGGCCACCACTAAAAATGTGTCACGACCCGTAACCTAGAGTTAGGGCACGAGAACGTAACAACGCCCAGCCTACGCCGCAGTGTCGGCGGTAGAACGCTGTCATAGGTCTCAATGCATCTAACAGTATAAGACTAAACAGTTTATACTCTCCGAATGGGGGTGACATAGCAGAATGTAAACTCAATCACATCTAAGGTAGAGCATAAAGGAAGATAGATAAAACATGAAATCGAAAGAGATATAACAGATAGAATTCTAAGTGTCTAAGATACAAAAACCCAGAAATACACCTCAAACTTATATACAGTAATCCACAAAGTAAATACAACTCCAAACAAATGAAACAACTATCTAAACATCCTCTAAAGTGTCTCCTCTAGGCTAGCAGGCAACCTCCAAGCTATCTGTAAAATTTATCAACAGGTCCAGTCAGGACTGGAGCGAGTACAGTACATCTCAACAGATCATAGCAGGTTAGAAAATAAAATCATGCAGTAAAGTAAGATACAAGTACTGAAAGAAATGCAGTACGTAAACAGAGAGAGTAAGCTGTAATAGAAATATCTACTATAATAGAGAGCTAACATGTGGCTAGTGAGTCAGAGTACAACATGAACATGTAAATGGCCTGGGATGATTCTGTGAAGACACTACGGAATGATTCAATGAAGATACTACTGGTGTATTATTCACATGTCCACTTCTACTCCCCCGTACCCCCAATCAATACACAAGGATCCAGCCAGGTTATGTTATATGATTCCATGCACGGCCCCCGAAGGGTGGTATATGGATGTCCCATAAATGGAGATTCTGGGGGTTACCCAACAGTGTAAGATTCAAGAGACTCTGTGATCATGAGGGTACATGTCACAAGTAATCAAGTGAACCAAGAAGCATAGTGATACGCCATGTAAGTGAAACGCACAGAACATAGAGTACCCGATGCTCCCTAAGGATAATATCTCAAGAAAGGATCCATATAGTACCAATCCGTGTGACCATCGTGACAATACAAGTAAAGTAATCTACTGCAGGAAATAATTCTAAGCAGGATATAAAATGATCAGAGAATGTACTCGCCTGATATCTGAATGTCCAAGGTAAAGATACTGTCCGAGGAGAGGTGTCTGGCTCCTAATTAGAACAGCACAGGTCACAACATGTCCAGAAGGGTAATATAAAGCACTACAATGCATTCTACATGAATCTAGGTCAAACTAGGCCAAAGTCAACCCTTGGTCAACTCTGGTCAACTGCACTAGTCAAACTAGGTCATATCCTAACCCAGCAAGTCTTACTAGGCCTAACCAAGACTATCCTAGCAAGCACACATCAATACAAGGCTATACAAGCCAATATACACCCAACTCTATATAGCATGCAATTATTCAATACTCAAATATGCAAGAATTCACATTGGATATACACTAGGTAATCTATTACTTTAAGCTATATATGTCTAGACATATATACACATGCATATATTGGTATTCAACATTAGGTCTATAATCATGGCATTTCAAATGGTTATATAAACTTATATATTACAACACAATATGCTAACATATATATAATATACATACATAGCTAAGTTAACTGTATTCATAAATACTTATTTAAGAGGCTATGTGTGTGTATGTGAACATGGCAAAGGGGCAAGTGAGGGTTAAATGGGCATACATAGTGTATACATATCAAAGAGTGTCAAAGTGTAAGTGAACAAAGTGTCAAGTGTGATAGTGTCAACATAGTGTAAGGGGTACATGAGGTAATATAGGATTTGTGTTAACATAGAATATTACATCTCATTAACTTGTATATTGCATATATTACATCTATTATTACATTACATTCATGCTTGCATTCATTCATCATTCATTTATTCTCTTGCACTACTATATGCACCATACATTACATACTATGGAACCTACATATTCATTACAAGCCATACTTATACATGCTTACATTAGATAGGATACTTACACCTCATACATGTTTTTGGAAAGCTAACTTCAATACACTTCTTTTAAAAAAATGGAAGATTAAAACGAGCTTTGAGCTAGAAGTTATGACATTTCTAAGTTAGGGCTGAAATTAAAAACGTGGATAAAAATTATGACGGACTTGGGTAGTTTGAGACAAAAGAACACAAATGTATAATATAATATATCAAGAACTCACTCTCTACACTAATATATATATATGAGACACTATAGAACACATCTCTAATACAAAAATATGAGATTAAACATGTAATAATTCATTCATACATAACAACAACACATAGTGTGTCCAAATTTGGGATTTTCCCACATGAACACAACCACAACACAAATGACACTCCTATGACCTCCAAATGGACACGAAATGGACACAAATGGAGATACAACCATGGGGGTCATTCCTATGGGTTCAAAATAGACCTATATGCATGAGGAAATGAAAATAAGAAGGGATTTATACCTCCCGGTAGATCGAATCGAAGAAAAGCCTTTCCGGAGCGACATTGACACGTAGAGATTCCAAAAGGACACGAACGAGCTCCGAATCCTCCCAAACTTGGGTAGCTTCCTCCTTGGCTAGAATGGAGAAGGAAAGAAGAAGATTTGGTAGCGAAATGGAAGGATTTGGTGGAGAAATTGCTAGGGATTGCTCTCTAGGAATTTGGGGAAGAACAAGAGAGAGAGTGTGGATGAGAATAATGAAATGAACTTGAGCCTATTCTCTCCCAAAGTGGCTGGCCATGTAGGGCTATTTGTCCTATTATGGTAAGGTCCAAAATGCCCCCACTAACCTATTCTATGAGTATTAGGAAAGGGCTAATTGGTTGGGGCTAAATTAGTCATTCTAAAGTCTCTAATCACACTAACCTTATCCATAATAATTAGTCTAACCTCTAACTAAAATATTTCTATCATGTGGACTAAAATTAATATCATGTGGGCTATGCCTAACTAGTTTGTTGGTCCTACTAGAGTCAAACTACCCCCGGGTCCCCGTTTCAAGTCGGATTGAGTTGAAATTCGAACCCGACTCAAATAACCCCAAAACAATATCATAAATAATAAAATAATATCAAAATAATTCAAAGAGGTTAAATGAAAAAAATATCCTTAGGCCAAAAATGATATTAAAATATCATAATCACATGGTTAGGCTCTAGGTCAAACAGTCTCTAGGGTTTCACTAGCAAAACGTCAAAATCACAAGTCATTGATTTAAATAATTTTAAAATGATTTAAAATCACCAAAAATTATAGGCTTAATTGCTACTTGATACCCTCAACTATTACCGTTTTTCAACTTTGTACCATAAATTTTTTTTTTGTAACAACTTGATACCCGGATATTATTTTGGACAAAAATGCCCCTACCCCTAACCCTCCTCCCCCCTGCTCGCTTCGCCCCCCCCTCTGCTAGCTCCGGCCGCAGCCCCCCCCTCTGCTAGCTCCGGCCGCAGCTCTCCCCCACCCCCCACCACCCACCCCCTACTCGCTTCAGGCCATCCCCCCCCCCTCTCGCTCCGGCCGTCCGCCCGCTCCCGCCTCTCCCCTAGGGCATTTTGGGTTTTTTTTAAAATATTAGGTACTAAGTTGAAAAAAATAAATAGTTGAGGTATCAAGTTGTTACGAAAAAAGTTTGGGGTACAAAGTTGAAAAACGGTAATAGTTGAGGGTATCAAATAGCAATTAAGCCAAAATTATATCATGAATTAAATATCATTATTAAAATAATTATAAACACGAAATTTCAAAATTACCCTTATTTAGGAAACTGGGTGCTACACCAACGGATGATCAATACTCTCGTTCTCTTTCTTCCAGAATTCAATATGAATGTGTAAATCGATGATTGTAAGCAACAAAAACTATCGAAAACGTCCACAAAAACGTATTGATAAAACTAACAACGAAAGAAAAATAAAACAAACATCGAAAACGAACAGTAGAAAGGCTTGATTAGGAAGCGGCTCTTATATAGAGTTCTTCTCCAAGACACGACCCACTACATATGCCGAAGAGTCAATCCAAAGAGAGAAAGAGTCTTAATTTAATATGTCCCGAATCGATCTCGATATGGTTGCTAATACAGTGCATGGCACTACATATGGTACATAACTTTCTGGGAGCAGGGTGTGACATTTGTGATAGAAACATTCAAGATATATTTGCCTTTTCTCCTTCCTAAAATATCTCAAAGCTTTTTTTTTTCTAAAATATAGTTTATTTTGAAAAAGAAAAAAATATATTTCATGTAGTTGTTTTCGATTTTCCTAAAGTTAAAGAAAATATATGAAAATTAGATTTAGAGAAGTGAGTCATGATTTAAGTAAATTTAGTTTGTGAAGTTAGAGTTTCACTCAACTAGGTTATATTTTCCTCAAAGTTTTTTTTCTTGGCTTAAGTAAAATTAAATTAAAGCTTGTAACTCAAAATATAAAATAAACAAAATTTATTTATCTAATTCTATATTATAATATGGTGTCCTTGTATTCTTATTTTCTAGAAATGTAATTTTAAGGTGGAAAATAAGTGGATAACAAATTAATTCTAAGGAATTATTTTACTAGAAAAATATTCCATGGAAATTTAAAATTTTCGCGTGAAAAACTTAAATTTAGTGTTTGATTGTTATTATTTTTCACGTAAATAGTTATTTTTCATGGAAAATGATATTTTCCTAGGGGTTGAGCCACTTTCATTTTCCACTATTTTAGAAGAAAATGATAATTTTTGGGAAATTTTAAAGGCACATCAAAAAAATTACTTAGGCTATCCCAATTTTTTTTTTTTTACTTATTTACAAGTTTTCCACCGAAAAATTGCTTCAGGCTAGCCCAATTATTTTAGGACTGTCAAAAAATTTGACAGCACTTTTTATTGAAAGGACTGTAAAAAAATACAATCCTAATTTTTTTAGGATTGTCACAAAAGTTGACAGTCCTTTCTGCTGGAAGGACTGTCAAGTATTTCCACATGAGTTCCCAATATAGGCTAGTGGTTATAACAATTCTACTTGAGTTCCCCACCTTCGTACTCCCGCATAATCATGGAAGTGGGGGATACTCCTCAAGGTGTATAATAGGCCAGGCAGCCTGGAACTCGGCTCGGGCCGGCCCGGTCAACGTCTATCTGGGTCGACAGGAACCCAGTCAATGGACCGGCCTAGCTCAGCCCATACATATAACGGGTCTGGCCTGGGTCTACACTTTCGGTCTAAAAATCCCCGGCCAGGCCCGATACAAAAATCGGTCCGAACCGGTTTAGCCCATCTACCCCGGTCAACTCGACTCGGACTGTCCCGGTCCATCGATCCGGTCGAAGCTTGGTCCAGGCCCGATTTGACCCAAAATTTGCAACAAAGAAAAAATTGACCTTTGGGATATTTTAACAAAAATACCCCCACTCTAGTGGTTGTTTTATATCCATTTGAGGGGTATTTTTGTCGTTTTACTGAAATGGCCCAAAAAATCATAAAACAACAATATTTTAGGGGTATTTTACATTCAAAAATTCTTATAAACAGGACATAAATCATCAAAATTAATCACAACAAATTTTCTTTCCTCTCTTACAATATTTCACAAGATTGAAGTAACAAGTTTCTAGTGCCTACAGTTACAACTTTCTGGATACTGGAGTACAATTTTCTGGAGTCTAAATTGCATTTTTCTGGAGGCTTCATATTTTGGAGCAAGGTTCTAAACGGTGGTAGGCGGGTGTGCAGCGGAGAGAGTCCGCCTACCGCCTAGGCCACCTAGGCACCGCCTAGACGGTCGATACATTTTGAACATTTTATTATTACTTTACCACTGTTTTTTGCATAACATGCTTATTTTAAGGGTGTTCCACGTATAACTAAGTTGTAGAACGAAGATTTATAAAGTTTTAGTTTTGTAAAAGTGAACCATAGGCCCATAATGCTTAAAAAACATTTTTAGCTGAAATATTTTGTTAAGTATTGTTTCGCCTAGGCGCGCGCCTACGCCGCCTCACCTCCGTCTATGCCGCCAACCTCCGTTGGCCGACTACTCCACCGCCTACCAAAAGTTGTGCGGAGAGGGACCGCCTACCGCCTAGGCGGGTGCCATTTAGAACATTGTTTTGGAGGCTTCAAATTGACGTTTCAAGTAATTTTAATATTATAAAATAGTTTTCTTTTTTTGTGAATTTTCTCTCTTTCTTTTTTTATAAAAAAAATATTCTTCTATATTCTTATTATTTTCTAAAGTTATTTTTTAAAATATGGATGCTACTGGTTCTAACCAGACGCATAAAGGTGGTTCTGAACAAAATTATGCTTATTACTGATTTTTTTTTGATAATAAGCATGTTCCAGATTCTGATTTTGTGCAACCAATACAAATGTCACATCTAGAAGTTAGAATATGGCAACTAATATTACAAATAGAAAAAAAAATAGTTTTATGAAAAATTATATGTCACCAATAATGAGTGCACCGGTTTTAGATCCAAAAGATCAAAAACCAGTAGCTAAAGGCGCACAATGCAATAAATGCAGAAAAATTTTTAAATGGGAAAAATGTTCGCACACACACTTTAAGAAGACACTATAAAAGTTGTTATGGCAAGAACACATTGTATGCATGCTAGACACACACAGCTAAGCATCGGTGCTCAAGGATTTTCTATAGGTAACTTTACATATTCTGCTGCTGTCAAAATATTTCAAAAAGAAAAGACAGCTTTGAAAGAAAGTTTTGTACATGTTAATAAATTTGTTTTAACTTCTGATATATGGAGTAGTAAAAACAATTATCCTTTTATTTGTATCATGACACATTATCTAGATGTAAAATAGATTTTACAGAAATAAATTATTTGTTTAAGACCTTTAGAATTTCTACATACTGGTTCTGCAATCGGTGGAGCTATATTGCAAGTTTTACCTGAATATGATGTTTGCAATAGTTTTTTTTTTTCAATTTCTTTTGAAATTCTAGTATAACAATATTGTATTACTATTTTAAAATCACAAATTTTCCCTATAGTAGAAGGACGACTTTTTCATGTTATATGTGCTTGTCATAATATTAATTTAATTGTCCAAAAATGTGTTCGGTTCTTTCAAACAAATTTAGAAAATACTATATCATGTTTAATTAGTTTGAACACTTCTGTTAAATCAACGACAAGATTTTAAAATGTTATGCGCACAATATGGTACGACTTTTAGGAGAATTTTTAAAGATGTACCACATAGATGAAATTCTACTTAATTAACGTTGAAATCTTGTATTAAATTTAAATATGTTATTACATATTACTGTAATATTAATCAAAGTTTTGATTTCTCAAGTAACTGAAAAATGATTGATTAGTTATGAATTTTTAGAATTATTTTAGGGTGCGGCTATCCACACCCCATGGATTACTAAGGACACCCCATGTAAAAAAAAAATCCTATTCTACCCCCCCTCTCCCATGCTCCGACGGTCCGACCTCCGCCCCCCCTCCCCCGACCCCCCCCTCCCCTCCTCCTCCCTCCTCCACCAACCCCCCTTACCTCCTCCTCCCTGCTCCCCCGACCCCCTCTCCTCCTTCTCCGACCCCCCTCCCCGCCTCCTCCCTCCTCCTCCTCCGACCCCCCTCCCCTCCCTTTTGCTCCTTCGTTCCCCCTCGGGTTGAGGGGAGGAGGGAGAGAGGAGGAGGGGAGGGGGTCGGAGGAGGAGGGAGAAGATGGAAAGGGGGGTCAGAGGAGGAGGAGAGGGGGTCGGGAGAGCAGGGGAGGAGGAGGGAAGGGGGGTTGGTGGCGGAGGGAGGAGGAGGGGGGTCGGGGAGGAGGGGGTTGGGGGAGCAGGGGAGGGGGCGGAGGTCGGTCAGCGTCGGCGTCAGGGTGGTGGGGTGGAGGGGGGTAGAATAGGAATTCCATTTTTTATCGGGTGTCCTTAGTAATCCATGGGGTACGGATAGGTGCACCCATTATTTTATAATGTTACATGTATTTTATCTAGAGTTATTATCCAACTTCTCCTCTAGTTTAACAGAAATGATTAACATGTCTAATTTATTATCTAAATATAGAAATGCTCCTGATTTTGATAATGTTGTTACCAAAATGGAAACAAAATTTGTTAAATATTGGCGTGATATACCTTTTCTATATTGTTTGGCTTCGTTTTTTGATCCTGAAATTAAATTAGATTGTGTATTTATATTGTTAGATGATTTTAATGAGAATATGAATGTTGAGGTATGTAGCTTAAAAATAACAAGTTTGTGGAGTTTAAAGTTACAACATTAATGGTGTGATATACCTCTTCTACGAGATGTTTTAGATATTTTAATTGCTTTATACGAAGAAAAAGTTGTATCAAGTTGACCCGGTACAACAGTTCAAGGTATTAGTAGCTTTGGTTTATTGTATAAGATATCCCACGCTAAAAGTATACTGCAAAAGAAGAAACAAAAATAATCTTCTCTACCAACTCAAGAATTGTCATTGTATTTAAATTCTTATGAAGAATATGAAGATGATTCTGGATCGTATTTTTCAATTTTAGAATCGTGGAAAAGACAAATATCTTTATACTTTTCTTTTACCACGTATCTTCTACGGGTGTATATATATATATATATATATATATATATATATATATATATATATATATATATATAAAATATATATATATATATATATATATATATATATATATATATATATATATATATATATATATATATATATTTTATATATATATATATATATATATATATATATATATATATATATATATACACACACACACACACACACACACACACGTAGCACTTTGATTATGCACCGGTCTCCCGTAGGGCCATCGTGCTAAAACGTATAACACATAGCACGTAGGAGTCGGATATAGTCATCCACTAGAGGCGGATGAAACTGTATCCGTGGCGGCCAACCCGACATGTCAGGACAGGACCTGGGGTGGCTGGTGACGTACGATCTCGAGATTTTGTTTCCTCCCAATGCTTCTACCGATTTAAGTCGCTTAGATTAATCCTATCTTAATCTTGGAATTATATGTCGTGGTCACATGGTCATACTCCTATATGTCGTACCATAGTACGTGTACCCTAAGTATGAATCTATATCGGCTTAAAGAGTCCCAATCTAGATCCATCGTTTTCAGATCCGCATACGGATTCTCTCTTTTTCGGTCCAATCGGACGACGGTGCATCGGACGAGTTTTATTTCAAAACTCCCGACCAAGCCCTACTTTGGTATGCCAATTTCATTATGCGTACTATATGTATCGGATCTCCGATCAAATGGACTGTATTTCCTGATCACCGTCCTTACTTTGAGGCATTAGGGTTACAACACTTTGCTACTTTACAATTCCCTATCGCTACTAATGCCATTAGACTATTTTACTGTAATTTCGTGTTAGACACTTTTACTGCGAGAACTCATGTCAGCAGGATAGATATCGAGTTCAATGATGTACTGCTAGCGAAAATCCTTGGTATTCCAAATGAAGGTGCCCCGCTCGATGACATCACTGATTTCGAGAATGAGCTTTATGCACCTGCACATGCTCGTCCTGGAAAGTTCAAGGCCAATAACTTGAACTTGTTTAACTACGAATTACATCGCATCATCTATTCTACTTTACTTCCAAAATCTACTTCAAAAGATGATGTCACTGCACTTGAGCTCTCAGCTTTATATCACATTCTTAAGGGGATTCCTTTTTCTGCCCCTAAGACTATCATTCAGATGATGGGTAGATGTCGCGGAAGAGACCATAATCTCTCTTATGAGATGATCCTCCCATGCATCTTTCAGATATTTGATATTGACTTATCCACTTGTGCTCTGGACCCTGAGCCCAAGTTCCTCAAACTCTTTCGTCGCAGTATTGCCACTGTTCCTCCACCTACTGCACCTGCTCCTCCTGCACCTACTCCCACAGCACCTGGTCCTCCTTAGTCTTACCCTATGATCTTTGAGGGTATACACCAGCATCTATCAGATCTGCAGTTATTTTATGTCGACACTTCCAGGGAACATATGTTCCGTGACGTTACTCGATTCCAGGCTATTGCCAACTCCTTCGCCCGATCTGAGATTTGCACAGACGGGTCACTCTGCTAGCTCTCTACCTCGAGACCCTTCTGTTTCTGGCTACCGCATTGACGATGAGGTGGTACACTCTCTGTTCCTGTAGTGCCCCGTCCTACTCAGTCAATCGAAGGAATCGAAACGCCAACGGCGTTCGGACTTGGCCTTACAACAGCGACTCGAAGATATCGCTCAGGTGGGGTAGTTTCGGTGAACTTGCCTCATCTTAGCCTTCACTTGATAACTTGTACGATTTTAACTTGCACAAGTTAGGCTTGATAATAAAAGAGACGCACCCACATAGCTAAGGGAATAATTTCGACGGGTCGGAATGTCTTAGAACATGGAAAACATGTAACGTCCCAGTCCCAAAATACGTAGGACTAGAAACGTAGACATGCCAGCTGTATACATACGAAACATAAGCTGTAAAATGCAGTAATATAAGGCAAACTAATTCTCATCCACAATGAAAAGAATAATAATATAAAATCAACTTGAATATTTATGGTACAATCGTTGGGCGGAGACAAAGTCCACTACCAACTACCTCAATGAAAGAAATATACAAAAATCGATCCATAAAATGGTAAGACGAACCAAGCGCAATCGTCCTCGAAGAAATAGCGATAATTACGGCTATGGCTAGAATACCTGCAATAGACATGAACACATACCTGGGGAATAACCAGTTCCTCAGACGGACGTAGCAAGATACAGAAAGAAAAAGCTAATATGAACTGTCAGAATAAAATAATATATAAAGGACTATTCTAGACACAAATATGCAAAGAAGATTCTAACCGCCTATTGTACAATTTAGAGGACAACTTTCATGTGCATGGGTGGGTTTTAGGCTATGTGTACGTAACTGGCATCCAGTCATCTGTATCCGACCATAACGTCCAAAATGTCAGAGGGTATCTGCAAATAAATCGCCACAGTTCCATACGGAGACTGTGGTTTACCTGTTTGGATTCCCATACGCACTAGCGACTGTCCTTCCCTAATATTTCCCACAGTGTTCAAGTCATGTCCATGGCTCGTCCAGTTTTGTAACTGCTTGAGTCTCTAAAACCCTAGTCATAGCAGTTACGATCATCTATCCGTCACACGACTTTAGAGAGGGCCAGTCCATAAGTCGTGCCCCTAGCAACATGTTTCCAACCGTGTAGTGTGAGTGTCATGGCCAAAGGAGATATAAGAATATCCTCCAACAAGAAGTTAGTTCACTAACACTAAGTTAACATGCATATAGTAAATTAAAACCACTAATAAAGTCGCTTGCACCCAAGTGTGGCTTGGACGCGCAGTTTATAACAAAGGAAACTAATAATATGAAACAAAATAAATAATACAGAAAATAAATAATTTGACAGTTAATTAGCAAGGTATACTTGCCTGTTGTGACGCCTGGTGAGCTGCCTGGTGTGGTACAATAAAGGTGGCATAAGATCAACTTCGGTGTTACAACTACGCATAACGGCCTCGGATGATGGCATGGACTGTCCCATCGGGTCCAGAATGATTAAGTTAGCTTGGGGCGAGACGGGAATTGGAAACAATGGGCTTAGTCACAGAAGGATAAAAGAAAATTGATAAATAGTATATATGATTTTTGGAAGCTGCTTTTATATGATATATATATATATATATATATATATATATATATATATATATATATTTTTGGAAGCTGCTTATATATATATATATATATATATATATATATATATATATATATATATATATATATATATATATATATTTGGGCTAATATCGAAAATACAAAAATCATTTTCAGCTATAAATAATCTAAGTTTGTAAGAATACTCTTTTTAGATAGAAAGCTATATATATATATATATATATATATATATATATATATATATATATATATATATATATATATATATATATATATATATATATATATATATAATTATCATAATGTATTTTAAGTTAAAAACCAAATTTGAAATCGATTTAAAAATCCATGATATAACTTTTTAGAAAATATTTATATAATATCCATAACAAATATATTAGTAATTCACTACTAGTAGGTACAAAAATGATAATAACCATAAAAATATGATAATAATAATAATGCTTCTAGCAATTTATACCTAGTATTGATACCAATAACTTAACATTCAGAAATATAATATATATATATATATATATATATATATATATATAATATATATATATATGTATATATATATATATATATATATATATGTACTGTTTACAACAGTACTAATAATAATAATTAATGATTAAAATAATAATAATATATATAAATTAATAATTGATTTTATGTACTGTTTACAACAGTACTAATAATAATAAATGATTAAAATAATAATAATATATATAATTCAACAACAAATAAATAAAAAATAATTAATAAATTTTTTTAAACAAATAGCAACAGCAGTGCTGCTCCTAAAAGATGAGAGAGAATGAGAGAAGAAAAAAAAGAAAAGGACAGAGAGGGAGCGGCGGCAAGGGGCGGCGATCGACGGTCTAGGCGGTGGGAGGCGACGCCACGGCGAGGAGGTGGAGTTAAGGGGTCGTGTGGTTCGCCGAGGTTGGGTTGGCCAGCGGCGGAAGGAAGCGGTTGGGCATGGACTCGGCGAAGTGAGCTGCGGGATGGCCAGATCTAGGACGCGACGGCGCCGAAGGGGCTGCAGTGGACGTGGGGTCGAAAGACTCGCTCGCGGCGAGGTGGCCGGAGTATGGTGCTGGAATGGGTGAGACGCTCGGCCAAGAGCGGGTGAGCAGGACAGGGCTCGATCGACGGGTGCGGCATGCGCATGGCGGCGGAGGACGGCCGGAGATAAGGGTGGTGGTGGTTTGTTTTAGTTTTCGGGGAGGGTTTGGGGTATAAGCGTTGGGGGTTTTGTGGTTGATTATGGCGATTTCGGGTGGTGGCGGTGGTAGCACTGTGGTCGGGATAGGGGACGGCTAGTCGAGGGGCGGTCGGTCGCTGAAAGGGGACAGCGACGAATTGTGATGGTGATGCCGACGGTGGAGTCACGGTAGGACTGGCAAGGTGAAGGTGGGGGTTTGGGCTATCGGTGGTGGCGCTTGGCCAAGGTGGCCGGAGGTGGTGATGGCGGGTGGCGATGGGGACAGCGGACGAGGCTACTCCAACGCATGGAGGCGGAGCTACGACGAGGTGAGTAATGGTGGTGGTCGGACTGGGTTTGGTACAGCGTGGTGGCGGGGGTATTTTGGGTTGATGTGGTGGTTCTGGTGATGGTCGAAAGAGGCGGGACGAGGGGGATGGTGATGGTGCTAACGGCGGTGATGCATTGGTGGCTGCCGTGGTTGTTTGGGAGATCGCTGGCCGGAAGCGACGGTGGTGAGAGGTCAGAGTGGTGGTGGAGTCGACGGGGACGAGCTGGGACGTCCACAGTGGTGGTGACCGCACGACGGGACAAGGGTAGGATTTGGATCAGGTTTAGGGTTTGTGGTTGCATGGATTGTGTCGGGGTTTGTCCGACACGGACAAAATTGTATGTGTAAAAAGTGGAATAAGACTTTGGATGGACACAGACACGATGCACGCACTATTATGGGTGGTGGAAAATTTGTGGAGTAATTGGCTTGTGGAATTAATGGAGGAGTACCTGCCTATTTATAGGATATGGGAATTCCCAGTTGGATAAGGATTAGGAGGATTTAAATTTCCCATAGATAATTCATTGCTTAAATTTAAATCAATAAATCTCAATCTAATCCAATTGAATTCAAACCCAACTTAGATATAGATAAATCACATATTTAATTTAAACTATTTAAATAAAATAAAATTACCATTTAAATTATCACAATTAAATTCAAAATATCTTTTTATAAATAATATTAATTAATTAATTTCAAAAATTCGCAATAAATATTAAAAAATGAAATAATTCAAAAATACATTTTTAAGACGTTGAGATGAAATAGTTAAAAAAATCAAAAATCTATACGCGAATTAAATTTCGCGTACTCGCATGCAAACAATATTTTATATAAAACTTATTTTTCTAATATAGGTCATATTATTTAAAAGGAAAATATTATTTCTTAAACTATTACATATACTTGTATATATAAAGGCCTTTTTGAAATTTAAATATAAAAGCTTGACTTAAGCTTTTGCAGAAATATTTATATATAAAATATTTACTCTATGTTTTAAAAAATGAAACAAAAACTATTTATTCTTATATATTTGAATCCATAATAAAACATTTCATATATAGAAATACAAATATCTCGTATATGCGTATACGCACGTGGCGTACAATACTAACATGATAAAAAAATTTAAAATCATAGTGAACTTTCAGGGGGTTTACAAAATGGTCCCACGGTCTGCTTAGAAGTCGGCTCAGCATGCTTTCAAAATGACACTCGGTCCTTCGTCCCGTGGCTTGGGAGAAGAAAGTTGGCCTAAGTTGTTAAGTTGCCTCAACACTCGAAATAGCCTAAGTCATAGGCGTCGCCTGCGTGAGTGCTAGATAAAGCATGCACGTTTCCACTGCGCAAGGCTTGGCATAGCCTTTGCTCGTCCCTCGGGTTAAATCGTAGGCTTGAGTAAGTTAGGCAAAGTTATGCCGGTCGACCTAAGTCATTCCAAGTGTTGTACCGCTCTTTTTGCGGTTGTCAAGTTAAATAGTCCCACGATCCCAAAGCCCGTCATATGAGGTAGCATTGCGTAGAACATGAGTTGGTTTAAGGCACGAGCCACAGTTGGTTCAGTAAAAAGTTAGCCACGGTCTGTCGATACTTAAAAAACACGTTACGTTCAAGTTAAGTGGGAAGGCTATGCAGCAGCCGTTTCCGGAGTTCAAAGAATGTTAAGTCTAAGCGATGGTTAGTCGCCGAGAGGAAATATGTCGGAACTGTAGTTCAGTCGCTGAGGCAACCCTGGTTTGGGCTCTGCAAAAGAAGTGTTAAAAGTGGAAGAAATAAAGCAAAGGAACTAAGGTTGCGTTTGGTTCATTGTAATGTAATCGTAATCGTAATGGAATTGGGTTTGTAATGTAATTGAGTTCGTAATGTAATGGAATTACAATTACATTACTATGTTTGGTTGAAACATGTAATCAAACCATGTAATGTAATGTTAATTGCATTCATGTGTTTGGTTTACCATGTAATGTAATTGAATTTTTAATTTAATATTTTTTTAAAATACAAAATAAAATTTAAAAAGTTGATCAATACAAAATTTAAAAAATTTAAAAAGAAAAAAGAAAAAAAATAAAAATAAATAATAAAAAAGGGGAAAATGGTTTGTTTTCTGCTAAAAAAAGACCGAAAACGAAAAAAAAAAAGACAAAAAATAAAAAATACCAAAAATGACAAACGAACAAAATAGAAGGAAAAAAAACCAAAAATGAAAAAGTGATAAAAAAGAAAAACGACAAAAAAAAAGATCAAAAATGTGAAAACCATAAAAAGTGACCAATAATGATAAAAAAATGACTAAAAACAAAAAAATTGACAAAAAACAACAATAAATGAAAGGGAAAAAAAGACGAAAAATGACCAAAAACAAAAAAAAGGACAAAAATGAACAAAACGACAAAAAAATAAAACGATAAAAAAGAGCAAAAATAAAAAATGACAAAAAAAACGATAAAAAAGAGCAAAAAAATAAAAAAAAAAACGATAAAAAGGAACAGAAATGACAAAAAACAAAATACGAAAAAAGACCAAAAACAAGAGGGAATTAAAACGACCAAAAAACGACAAAAATATTAAAAAACTTGCAAAAAAAAATCCAAAAACGACAAAAAAGGGAACAAAAACGACAAAAACAACAAACAAAAAGAAAAAACGAGCATAAACGACCAAAAAAAAAGTGAAAAAGACCCAAAAAAAAGCAAAAAAGGATTAAAAAGCGAAAAAAATATGCAAAATCGACCAAAAACGATAGAAGACGATAAAAAACGTGAAAAATTGTCAAAAACGTACAAGATCGATAAAAATCGATAAATAACATGTAGAAATGACAAAAAATGTGCAAAATCGACAAAAAACGATAAAAAACGTAAAAAATTGACCAAAAACAATTAAAAAAAGGCAAACAATGAACAAAAACGAAAAAAAAGTGCAAAAAGAACAAAAAAAAGGGACAAAAAACGACAAAAAACAAACAAAAACAACCAAAAACGAACAAAAATGTCAAAAAATGAACAAAAAAAGGACAAAAACGACAAAAAACAAACAAAAACAACCAAAAACGAACAAAAAATGACAAAAAATGAACAAAAAAAGGACAAAAAACGACAAAAAAAAACAAACAAAAAACAACCAAAAACGAACAAAAATGACAAAAAAATGAACAAAAACGACAAAAAATAACCAAAAAAGGACAAAAACGACAAAAAACCGAACAAAAATGACAAAAAATGAACAAAAATTACAAAAACGAACAAAAAAAGACCAAAAACAACAACAAAGGACAAAAACGACAAAAAAAAACAAAAACAACGAAAAACGAACAAAAATGACAAAAAAGAACAAAAACGACAAAAAAACGAACAAAAACAACAAAAAATGACAAAAACGACAAAAAAATAAACAAAAACAACAAAAAAAAACAAAAATGACAAAAACGAACAAAAACGACAAAAAAGAACAAAAAAGGGACAAAAATGACAAAAAACCGACCAAAAATGAAAAAAACGAACAAAAATTACAAAAAATGAACAAAAACGACAAAAAACGAACAAAAAAGGACCAAAAACAACAAAAAATAACAAAAACGACAAAAAACAAACAATAACAACGAAAAACGAACAAAAATGACAAAAACGAACAAAACGACAAAAAAGGGGCAAAAACAAAAAAAAACGAAAAAAAAAAACAAAAACGACAAAAACGAACAAAAATGACAAAAAAGTACAAAAACGACAAAAAACGGACAAAAACAACAAAAAGGACAAAAACGAACAAAAAAACAAACAAAAACGAACAAAAATAACAAAAAACGAACAAAAATAACAAAAAACAAACAAAAACGACAAAAATGACCAAAAACGAACAAAAACGACCAAAAACGACAAAAATAAACAAAAACAACATAAAATGACCAAAAAACGAACAAAAATGACAAAAAACGAACAAAAACGACCAAAACCGAACAAAAATGACCAAAAATAAACAAAAACAACAAAAAATGACCAAAAAAGAACAAAAAGACCAAATTATAGCATACCAACCTTAAGTTGTAATGTAATTGCGATTACATAGGTTTTATGATGTAATTGAGTTTAGAAGAAACTGATGTAATGTAATCAAACTTGTAATTGCGATTACATTACATCTAATTTTTTTGTCCAACCAAACACCCGAGTTAGATTGACAACGTAATGCCAATTACATTACGTTGTCCAATCCTGCAAACCAAACGGGCCCTAAGTGATGATGATGAGACCATGCAATTATGTTAAGTCTAGAAGTTAGCGTAGGTGCGTGGTCGCGGACAACTTGTCGACAAGGTCGATGGTTCTTCGAGCGGCAACCCGGGGCCACGGGACCGACTCGGCCTAGGAAGAACAAATTATAGCCGAGCTGGGTAATAGGCAATTGGTAGTACGGGAACTTGCATCGGAGATTGCTACTTGCGGTACAAGGATCCCATTTGCCAGGCTATGTCCACGATGGCTAGTTAATGCCAGTGACCATTCATATAGATGGGTCAGCACGGGCAGCAATCCGCGTGTGTGCCTTTGGATGGAGTCGAGTTGATAGTGTACACAGTTAGAACACAATGTCTGGACCTAAGATTTGGCTACAACGAAGGCGACATGCTTCGGCCCGAGATGTGGCACCGTGTGTTAAGTCGTTGGCATAGAGTTGCATTAGTTAGATTTGGGCTGTTATGAGTTAAGTCAAGAAGGGCCGTAGGGCAAGTTGGGTGAAGTTACGTTGAGTTGTTGGGCACGACCTCAAAATATGAGGCACGGCCGCATTGTCACAACCAAAATATAGGCAAGACTAAGCGAGAAGGCACTGCCTCAGAGATATTGAAGCACGAATCGAGTTCATGGCACAACTGAGTCGTTAGGTCACAGAATATGGCACGTGTAATGCTCCAGTCCCAAAATACATAGGATTAGGTATATCGACATGCCAGCTGTATTCATACGAAGTATACTCCAATATATGGAAATCTCGTATGGATACATAAGCTGTAAAATGCAGTAGAACCATAACTAATCTCATCCACCCCAAAATAAAAGATATCATATAATGATAAAGAATTGTCTTGATACAATATGTTGGGCAGAGACAAATCTACTACCAACAAGTAAGAAAAATACATGGAAAATGAAATAATTTTGGCGAGCGAAGCGAAGACGATCCAAGTGCAATCTATCCTCGTAGAAATAGCAATGATAACGGCTAGAGCTAGAACACCTGCGAAAGATAATAGCACACACCCGGAGAGATAACCAGGTCCTCAGAGGGACGTAACAAGATACATAATATTATGGCATATAAACTGAATAAATATTGTTCAAATAAATAAGGGATGCCTGCAATAGGGTACCTAACTGTACTATAGTGAATGCAATAAGAACAAACCTTTGACGCCTGGGCCAGATCAGGAATATCAGGAATCAGGACCGTATCTCCCACTGGAGATAACCGGCAATCAGGACCGTACCTTCCACTGGAGATAACCGGCTATCAGGACTGTACCTCCCATTGGAGATAACCGGCAATCAGGGCAGTGCATATATGAACAAACTGTTCTTCCCACCCAATGTCTATTATGTTGTATCCACAACATAAATCCTCTATTAACCGCTAAGTCAAACTAAGCATGCAACCTCTATTAGCGGTTATTCCTATCGTACGGCTTGTACGTACTAGTGGCCGGCCAATCACGCACGTCCGTTTCTACATGTGACACACAACTTCGTGGTACAACGTGTCAAGGCCATGAATGTAACACACAAGGTGGTCCCTTAAATCTAGGTTTAATGTGTAAGAAAAATAATACATAGCAGGAAATATAAATGAACAGTAAGTTCTAACAGGTTATGCCATGTATCACAGTTTATTTTGCATATAGAAAATAAATAATGCATGAAATATGAGCTAAAATAAATAAACAGCAAATGGCAAGGTGTCTTGCCTGAGGTCCTTGCTGGTGAAATCGACAATCCCGTTAGGTACAGAATAGTCACAGGGCTACACAAGATGAACTCAGACGATGTGACAAACTTCTAAAATAAAAATCAAAAATAAAATATTCTTAAAAATTTTTTAGGAAAAATATATGATGTGTATTTTTCTTTCAGTATTTCGAAACTTCAAACGGATCGTGATTCTGATTCCTGGTTCTCCCAGAATCTCAAAAACACTAAAACGTGTCAGATTTCGGACCACTGACACTCCACAAATTTTCCAGAAAATTAAGTTCCGAATTTATGAAAATAAAATTTACATTCAGAAAATATACCTCAATACGATTCCAACAAAAAAACTGGAGGTCAAAAGGAGTCCGAGTTGGGAGTTATGGTCATTCGAAGTTGCTACAACCTTTGAAAATTGAGGCTGAATTTATGACGAAAAAAGAGAGAAATTTTGACAAGGATGGTTTGAAAGATGATTTGTGGTGAAAATAATATGGAGGAGTACCTGCCTATTTATAGGATGTGGGAATTCCCAATTAGATAAGAATTAGGATTCCTTTAAACCCAATTTAGATATTTTCTAATTTAATTTAAAAGCAATCAAATCCAAATCCAAATCCAAATCTAATTTAAATCAAATCAAATTCTCTTAGTTTAAAATCAAATCAATTAAATCCAATTTAAATCTATTTAAATTTTTAGCTCAAAATCAAATGGGATAAATAAATTTTGAATATTTAACTATTTAAATAAATCCAAAATCAAATCAAGATTTAAATGACCACCATAACTTCCAAATATATTTTTCAAAATACCAATAATAATAATTTCGAAAATAATAAATATTTTTAAATATCTTTTTCAATAATAAAATATTTATTAATAAATCCCAAAAATTATATTTTTATTTAAAATAGACTAATAAATAATTACGAAATATATGTATGCACGAATAATGCATACATGATTATGCTTTTCCTAGTATACAATGAAATATTATTTATGATTAATAACTGCTAAAAATAAAAAAGCTTTTTTATAGAAAGAATAATAATTATATAATATTTTTAAAGTGTATAATAAAATAAAAAAAAATATTTTTCTAAAATATGTATGCTCGCACATATTCGTACTTGATGAGCAACTACGAAAAATAAAATTTCGTGCGCGACGTACAATACGACTATGCGACGTACAATACAAAATTTTTAAATCAGTACTAAATTTAATATATATAAAAAAATAGTAGAAATTTAGGGGTTTTACATCCTACCCAACTTAAAAAAATTTTGTACTCGAAATTAAGAATTAGGAGGGGGTGAGAAGGCACAACGGTAGATAGGAGGGTTTAAGGAAGTTTTTATGGTCGTAGTCTAAGTTGAGGGTATGATTAAGAGACGATTGTAATAACTCTTAAATTCAAGTGATTAGAAAGTCAAGATTGTAAATTTAGTGACGAGGGAAAGGTCGGGTAGTTCAAGACAAAGATATGGTTACATTGGGTGGTAATGGTCATGGTGATAGGACAGTTAGAAGAGTTTTAGTACGACGCTTTCATCCTTCTAAAATAGGTGAAGGCGAACGCAATATAGAGTTCGAAGGAGGCGTTATCGAATACGAATACATGGTTCAAAGGCGATCGAATAATTCAAAAGGAGTTATCAAGGCAGTCGCGGATGGGACTCTAGAGGATAAGTTTAGCTATGTCCCATCCACGTAGAACGATAGATAAAAGCGAACCAATGTGCACTCGGTTGATCAGACCATTATGCACTGATTCTGATTAGACAATATGTTAGTGGGTGCACCCAATAAAATATGTAATGATCAAGCTTGATAACGAAATAAGCTTGCAAAACTGAAGCTACGTTATCAGCACGAGATAGTCAAAATATGAGCAAGAGAGGTACTGATGATGGAAATTTTAAATAGTCCCAGATCTTTTAAGATCAAGGCTCGTCCGAAGTTCGGGCCTATACAGTTGTCTTGGTTGACTAGCTAAGTTAGGGTCCTCTGAACTTATAGGCTAAGCAAACTTATCCACATGGGTCACAAGGACAAAGGCTTTGTTGGGCCGTGAGGTATTCTACCCAACTTACAAGAGTTAAACTAGTAATGGGATGAGACAATGGGTTAAGCAATCAAGAAAAAGCACAAATTTAAGCATTTAAGGAACTAAGTAGAACAAAATTTACCTATCGGGTTAAGGGATTGAGTCAAGGTTGGATCTCTTAATTGAAGTCGAAAAGTATTTTGGTGTCATAGTAGAGGTTATAGTTTGGCCATTTTGACCAGAAGGTCCTATCATGAAAATAGTGTACAAGGAGACGTGTTTTAGTGGGACATGATACATCTACAAGAAGGTGGACTTGTCTAGGTCTTACATATGAAATTTGTTGGAAGAAAAAGTATAGTGTTGTACTCCAAATATACAAGTCACGGTAGGGGACGCCAGAAGATCAAAAATAGAAAGTGGGAGTTCACGAGGTGATAATTAATGCACAAAATAAAGAAGATCAAGTTAAAGCGTGAAATAAAATTAATTAAAGAATCCATTAAAAATAATTTAGAAACACAATTCCGGAGAGAAGATAGTCTCCTAGATGAATACAATTAAGGAACCATTAACTCATTATTCAAATTGCAAATGGGAAGGTCGCAATTAAAAGATCTAGAATTGAAGGAAGGTCGAGTAAGTCGAGGTAAAAATACAGTCACATAGCTGGGTAGATGACTAACAACACATGTGTATATACTACTATCATGGTCATGAGTGACATGGCAATTAGTGTGGAATACTTCTAACTCATTAGGGCTACCTTTGTGGCCTATCATTAATATTTTAACTCAAGTTTCCTCCAAAAGTTTTAAAAAATAAACTTTCAAAAATATACCACCAAAATTTGTATTTACTCCAAGCCATTCAAATTCATCAAAAAAAATTTAAATCACTCTCATAAATCTCAAAACAAAATTTTATCACGTTACTACTAACCTTTTCCAAAATTAACGTTTAAATTCAACTATTTAACTCAAGAGTTCATAATTTACGAATCCATAAAATTTTCACAATCAATCAAAAATTTAACACTCTAAATTTTTTAAATAATTTATAATAAAACTCTTAGCATATTAAAAGCAATCTTAAAAAATTAAGCTCAATACTCTCATCAATTTTAACTTCTATTTATGCTATGTTATTCCAACAAACTCACAACTTTTAAATGGTAACTTCCTTTAATCAATCAAAATAACTTTTCATCACATCCTTCGAAATTCTTCAAAAAAAATATATTTAATATTAGCAATCCCACATTAAACTAAATTTTCAAATAATCTTATCAGTCAAAATCTACTTTTTTTTTTTACCAAAAATCTAAATAGATTTGTAAATCCTCAATCATAGGACACAATTTAAAATAAAAAAAAATTCTCAAAAAACGTTTTCATAACTTTCAATATTTTAAACCAAATTCACCGTCATTACTTCCCCTTCAAATTTAAAATTTTATAAACACGAAAACCGCAAGTTGTACAACTCCGTTTAAATAATTCATACGACCATTTTTAAAAGCTAAGATCATTTTCAAACCAAATCTATAACTGTTCAAGGTGCACAACTATAATACAATAAATCATGAACATTAAAACTAAAAAATCAAATAAATTTTATATTTGTTCAAAGATGTATATCTATCACCCAAACTCATAAATATCACAACTCGAAAAGTAAATCAATTTTATACTTGTACAAGGATGTATAACTTTAATCCAATAAATCATAAATATCAAATCTTTGAAAATCAATCAATTTCTTAAACCAAGTATGAAATTCTATAAATCCTCTAGTTTTTACTATTTAGAAATCTCAAGGTTAAAACTTTCCGTGGTAATATCCTACTTTACAAATTACTAATCATTAAATCACACTAAAAAAACCTTTAACTCAATTAAAGTCTTAAATGTATTCCAATTGCCAATATAACCATTCTAGCCATGTGTTTGACCTATGAGCATATACTAGTGTAGTCATCTTCCTAGTTGACACTAAGCACGAAAATAAGAATCAACGGTAGAAAGGAATCAAGCAAGATGAAATTCAAGGAAGTCGAACGAGAGTTCGGAATTTGAAGCCAAGGGAAGAGGTCAAGCTGTATGGATGAGATTCCTATAATTCTAATCCTATGTTGCAGGTTCACATCGGTACAGTAACCTAACCGAAGTGACAAACTCGACCTGCATGGGCCACCACAAAAATATGTAACGCTCCAGTCCCAAAATACGTAGGACTAGGTACATCGACATGCCAGCTGTATTCATACGAAGTATACTCCAATATATGAAAACCTCGTATGGATACATAAGCTATAAAATGCAGTAGAACCATAACTAATCTCATCCACCCAAAAATAAAAGATATCATATAATGATAAAGAATTGTCTTGATACAATATGTTGGGCGGAGACAAATCCACTACCAACAAGTAAGAAAAATATATGGAAAATAAAATAATTTTGGCGAGCGAAGCGAAGACGATCCAAGTACAATCATCCTTGTAGAAATAGCGATGATAACGGCTAGAGCTAGAGCACCTGCGAAAGATAATAGCACACACCTGGAGAGATAACCAGGTCCTCAGAGGGACGTAACAAGACACATAATATCATGCCATATAAACTGAATAAATATTGCTCAAATAAATAAGGGATGCCTGCAATAGGGTATCTAACCGTACTATAGTGAATGCAATAAGAATAAACCTTTGACGCATGGGCCGGATCAGGAATATCAGGAATCAGGACCGTATCTTCCACTGGAGATAACCGGCAATCAGGACCGTACCTCCCACTGGAGATAACCGGCTATCAGGACCGTACCTCCCATTGGAGACAACCGGCAATCAGGGCAGTGCATATATGACCAAACTGTTCTTTCCACCCAATGTCTATTATGTTGTATCCACAAAATAAATCCTCTATTAACCGCTAAGTCAAACTAAGCATGTAACCTCTATTAGTGGTTATTCCTATCGCACGGCTTGTACGTACTAGTGGCCAGCCAATCACGCACGTCCGTGTCTACATGCGACACACAACTTCGTGGTACAATGTGTCAAGGCCATGAATGTAACACACAAGGTGGTCCCTTAAATCTAGGTTTAATGTGTAAGAAAAATAATACATAGTATGAAATATAAATGAACAGTAAGTTCTAACAGGTTATGCCATGTATCACAGTTTATTTTGCATAAAGAAAATAAATAATGCATGAAATATGAGCTAAAATAAATAAACAACAAATTTCAAGGTGTCTTGCCTGAGGTCCTTGCTGGTGAAACTGACAATCCCGTTGGGTACAGAATAGTCACAGGGCAACACAAGATGAACTCAGAGATGTGACAAACTTCTAAAATAAAAACCAAAAATAAAATATTCTGAAATTTTTTTTTAGGAAAAATATATGATGTGTATTTTTCTGTCAGTATTCCGAAACTTCAAACGGATCGTGATTCTGATTCCTGGTTCTCCCAGAATCTCAAAAACACTAAAACGTGTCATATTTCGGACCACTGACACTCCACAAATTTTCCAGAAAATTAAGTTCTGAATTTATGAAAATAAAATTTACATTCAGAAAATATACCTCAATACGTTTCCAACAAAAAAATTGGAGGTCAAAAGGAGTCCGGAGTTGGGAGTTATGGTCATTCGAAGTTGCTACAACCTTTGAAAATTGAGACTGAATTTATGACGAAAAAAAGAGAGAAATTTTGACAAGGATGGTTTGAAAGATGATTTGTGGTGAAAATAATATGGAGAAGTACCTGCCTATTTATAGGATGTAGGAATTCCCAATTAGATAAGAATTAGGATTCCTTTAAACCCAATTTAGATATTTCCTAATTTAATTTAAAAGCAATCAAATCCAAATCCAAATCCAAATCCAAATCTAATTTAAATCAAATCAAATTCTCTTAGTTTAAAATCAAACCAATTAAATCCAATTTAAATCTATTTAAATTTTTAGCTCAAAATCAAATGGGATAAATAAATTTTAAATATTTAACTATTTAAATAAATCCAAAAATCAAATCAAGATTTAAATGACCACCGTAACTTCCAAATATATTTTTTAAAATACCAATAATAATAATTTCAAAAATAATAAATATTTTTTAATATCTTTTTAATTAATAAAATATTTATTAATAAATCTCAAAAATTATATTTTATTTAAAATAGACTAATAAATAATTACGAAATATATGTATGCACGAATAATGCATACATGATTATGCTTTTCCTAGTATACAATCAAATATTATTTATGATTAATAACTGCTAAAAATAAAAAGGCTTTTTTATAGCAAGAATAATAATTATATAATATTTTAAAAGTGTATAATAAAATAGAAAAAATGTTTTTCTAAAATATGTACGCTCGCACATATTCGTACTTGACGAGCAACTACGAAAAATAAAATTTCATGCGCGACGTACAATACGACTATGCGACGTACAATACAAAATTTTTAAATCAGTACCAAATTTAATATATATAAAAAAATAGTAGAAATTTAGGGGTTTTACAGCACGAAAGACAAGTATGAGTCGGTGCATCGGCAATACAAGCACGAGAAAGGTCTAGAGGCGAGGAAATAGAGTTTATCGTGTAGTTGCGTCTCTGATTATGGCCGTAAGACAAGCACGACTTGATAGGTGAACGTTGTTGAGCGGACGTTACTGATGCAAGCACGGGATGGTCCTCAGACACAAATACGCCAAGGCGTTTGTCATAAAACTGATCCTAAGACAAGACTAGAAAGACAATTGATAAGAATGGACTACGTTGCACAAAGTAAATCAAACGTGTTAGTTTTTTATGGGTGGGCGAGGAGCTCACTCCACCAGTACAGTTGAGTACTGACACCCACATAGTTTACATGTGCAGGCACAGGTAGAAGCTCGTAGCACGGAGCTCGCTTGGATGTGTCGAGGCACGGAGTCCCTTGGCGATTCGAAGCGTACGGCCGCATGGAGTCAATACTTATACGGGATATAATGTATGGACATCGCCTTTCCAAGCATCCGCCGGCTCGAGACTTGTATTGAGAGATGAGAGAGAGAGCAGAGTGAACTTGTAATGAGAGAAAAGTGAGCTTGAGAGACTTGTAATTTTGGCCTTGCGTCCTTTGTAATCTTTGTTTCAATATCAATAAAGAGATTCTTTGAATAAATTGTGTTTTGACTCAAATTTTTGCTGCTATTGTTCAATGTCTCTGCATGGAACTTTTTTACGACGATCCCGTCGCAGCCGCTGAAATCGGCCGTTATGGAATCCGTCTTGCACGAGCACGATCTAGGCTCGTGCGGCATCATGCCTTAGCAAGGACGATCTCTCCTATGGGAACGGGACGTGACATAATGGTATCAGAGCACGGCTTTACGTCCTTGGACTATCGATTTGAATTCTTTAACTCCGATGTTTCCGCGAACTCTGAATGTTGCTTCCGTATATTGATATCGTTGGTGCGCTCTCTCTCAAATGTCCCACGGGATGTCCATACAATAAGTTCATCTATTTTGCAAAACGTAGGAGAACAGTTTTTGTCAAAACAAAAAGATGGTTCGCGTAAGCACGGTTGGCTAAGTCGGACTGGGCATATACACCAAGGATCGTGTCGACCTTAACAAAGTTGAATGCGGGATTCGTAGTATTTCAAGCACGATATGGGTTAGACTTGTTGTGTAAGTGGGATGACTATCGATAGGGATGCTATCGAACGACGATATCGTTGATGCATTATAGATGAGCGTGCTTGGAATTAGAGGAATGGTCCGAACAGGATTGAAGAAGTCGATTTAGATTCAAATGATAGTTTTAAGGATTTATTGAATGACTTCATTCCTGAGTGGTGTATGCGATAGCCTCAGGAATGTCGATCGATCGATTGAGGATACGGAGTGTCAATGAGTTTATCAACAAGCGTCGCGTTATGCAAAGCCTTAGATTGAGTGTCGTTGAACAAGTTGTAGTCTTAAAAATTTAGATGAGTTGATTCGAACATAGAATTAACGTGCACGAAACGTGCACGAGATGAGATTGTGCAAGTATGAAACATGGAAATGATAGAATATGCAAATCAAATCGAAGAAAAGTTAAGGTGTGCGAATGGATGACTTGATCGAGAAAATCGATAAGAATCGTATACGAAAAGTTAGCACGATAAGAGGATAGCGTGCATGAAAAGTTTGATTCGAATGTTTAAAAATGACTCTGAGGATTGGAATGGATGTCGTTCGACGATTGAGTTAGCAAGAAATGATGCGAATTGAGGAAATACATTGGTCGATGACTTAAGATAAACGGATGAATAATACGTGAAATTGGTTTGAGGAAATTGAGGTTGTGAATGATTTGACAGATAATGATCGAACTTGAGTTTAAATGTTGAGGAGATTATCCAGTCGAACGATAGCACCATTTGTACGACTCAAAATTTGTTACAAAGGAAGATCGTCAGGTTACGCATATCGTCAATGGTATTGAGGCATTTCAAAGATCAATATACGATAACTCGGGGGTACTCTGACTCGGTGAATGACGATCGTGCAAGTTTTATTGTTCTGTTAGATGCAATACTTACGATTTTGATTGAGATGAATGTTGGATGAAAATGAAAGTGTCCTTATGGTTACGCGGATAACCACAACGTCGACATTCTTGTCTTGTACGAGCGCAACTCTAGCATCGCATATGCGTTACATCGGATTTGGGGGCAATCGTTCCGCGTGAGCACTGACATGGTGATTCATGTCGCCGGAATGATCGAACTCGAAAAATCAGGATACGACAACTTTGATTGTCTCGCCTTGTCGGTTTGATGCGAAAGAAAATTTGAGGATGTTTGGACTTGCGATTGATGATTGAGTAAACTTGAGGATTGAGTAGGTTCAATTCGCGCATTGAGAATGAATTAGTCTAGACTCGAAACAAGAATTACGCCCCGATGAGAATGATCATTCCACGGAAGCATCGCATGGTGATTTCATATCCACCGTGGGTAATCGGACTCACGTGAGATCGGAGCACAAAATATTGTTTAGTTGGACGACCTTGTGATCGATTACTTGAATTGGGATAAATGACTTAGGGAGTATGAAATATGAATTATGGTTTAGCGATGAATCTTGTCGTAGCATGCTTGACTTGGAAAGATTGATAGGCGGATTATATCGAACGTGTTCAAAGAGATAGACTATGCGAAATGGCTTGATGAACGAGTGATGTTGATACGTCGTGGAATTGGTTGAACGTGAGTTATCGTAGGATGGCTTTTCTGAACGACTCGGACCCCGTGTGACGGATGTTGGGATGTGAGTAGGAAATCAATGCTCAATATTTAGAAATCGGAGTGATACAAGCTTGGGTAGAAAACCCCGTACTATCAACTTAGTTTGACCTTAGGATGGGGTCAGTGTTGATATTGTTGTTTGGGAACTATGATTCCAATACTGATGAATGGCTTTAGCTTAGAGACATAGCCTAGCGGTTCGAAAGACGTCCCGGTGCGAAGCGATAGGATGTGTTGTGGCACCACTCACGAGGCTCGGTTGACATGCATGTATATCAAGGAAGCTTGAATATGTGTATGATTCGACTCGAGTGGTGGTGTCGGATTCACTATCATGAGGCTTGGCTAAAATGTATATATTTTGGGGACGCCTAGAATATGTGCACGATCCAACTAAGTGATACGTTGAATCAAGTGAAACTTGAAGATCAGGAAAGTATCGAGGATTTTGAGATCGTGAGTTTCGAAGAAATGTTGATGGTAATGCGATCATTGAATTGAGACGAGTTCGAATGTTGGTTAATCGGTTGGTGTGTCTTACGACTAAGTTAGCGATAAGCATGAGCGTGGCTCGGATTGAGGGAACATATAGGAGTAGAGTGTGCAAGAAACGTGGGATGTTGGATCACGTTATAAGCCGATAAGTGTACTCAGTAAGTTTCGAGGACAAAACTTTTTCTGAGTGGTGTATGATGTAGTGCCCCATCCCGCTCAGTCAATCGGAGGAATTGAAACGCCAACGGCGTTCGGACTTGGCCTTACAACGGCGACTCGAAGATATCGTTCTGGTGGAATAGTTTCGGTGAACTTGCCTCATCTTAGCCTTCACTTGATAACTCGTACGTTTTCAACTTGCACAAGTTAGGCTTGATAATAAAAGAGACGCACCCACATAGCTAAGAGAATAATTCCGACGGGTCGGAATGTCTTAGAACATGAAAAATGGTCCCACGGTATGCTTAGAAGTCGGCTCAACGTGCTTTCAAAATGACACTCGATCCTTCGTTGTAAAACCCCTAAAAATTCTACTATTTTTTTTATTTATTAAATTGCATGGATTTAAAATTTTTGGTACTGTATTGTCACGTAATCGTATTGTACGTCGTATGCGAAATTTTCGTTTGCTCGACGAGTACGAATATGTGCGAGCGTATATATTTTATAAAAACATTTTCTTTTCTATTTTAATATACACTTTTAAAATTATATAATTATTATTCTTGATATAAAAAGCCTTTTGTTTCTAAAAAGTTATTAATAATAAATAATATTTTGTATACTAGAAAAACCTAATTATGTAAAGGATATTTGTTGCATACAAATATTTCGTTATTTATTTATTGGTCTATTTTAAATAAAAGTATAATTTTCGGAATTTATTAATAGTAATATTTTATTGTTCAAAGAGATATTTAAAAATATTTATTATTTTCGAAATTATTATTATTGGTATTTTGAAAAATATTTTGGAAGTTATTTTGGCCAATTAAATCTTGATTTAACGTTTGGAATTATTTAAATAGATTAAACTAGTATCTATATTTGGAATTTGATTATTTGATTTGATTTTGAACTAAAGGGATTTAATTTAAATAGGATTTGCATTAGATTTGGATTGGGATTTGAATTTGGATTTGATTTAAATTAATATATATGAATTATCTACATTGGGTTTTAAATATCCTAGTCCATATCTAATTGGGAATTCCTACATCCTATAAATAGGCAGGTACTCCTCCAATTTATTTTATCAACCACCAAACTTCCTCCACAAATAATTCCTCCACAAGTGCAGTGCCTCATGTCCGTGTCCGTGTTACACGTCCCAAATTCTTATTCCAATTTTGACAATTACATTTATTCCCTTGTGTCGACAATCCCGACACCATTAATATCCAAATCCTGACCCTAAACCTAACCCGATGTCATCTTCCCCGGCCACACACCCTACCAACATCATCTCCTTCTGATCTCCCACCGCCACCATGGCCAGTCCCAATCCATCACAGCCACCACCACGAGACTTACCCCCGCCATCACCACACCAACCATCGCCACCTGCCCCCGACACCACCATACGTATCTGCCACAATCCGCAGCCAAAACCCCAAGAAAAAATAAACAAGAAACCTAACCTACGCCACGGCCATCCGCCGAAACCACCACCACCGTCACCGGCGCCAACGTCGGCGACCAGAGAGAAAAACCTAAAAGAAAATCCTAAGGCAACTCACCTCCGCCGACGAGCTCGCCGACTTCTTCGCCGGAGAGCAGACCCGTCGCCGTGCCGAAACGTCCGTCGCTGCAAGCCGTGGTCGGCGACCACCCACCGCCGACCTTCTTCCCGCACAGTCACCACCGCCCAAGCCCTCACCGGAAACCCACAGACACCACCTCCTCTTCCGCGCGAAACCCCCACCCGAACTCACCGGCCGCGCGTGTGGTCGCCGCGCCGTCCGCCCTTGTCGTCCAAGCTGAACCCTAGCCCCGTCTCCCGTCCAGCGCCACCGCCATCCGAGCACGCGCAAAACCTAGCCGCCTGGGACCGCCCAACCCCGTCCGCCGTGGCCGCGCGCCTCTGGCAACACCGCTCCCTCCGCCTCTCCGTCGCACTAAAACCCCGGCGCCGACTGATTTCCTCCGCTGCGCCCATCGCCGCCCCCATCAATCGACCCTCGCCTCCGCCCCTGTCCACCGGACCGCCGCCCCCTTCCAAACCCTTCCGTCGCTGGATCCCACGCCTCCGGCTCCTTCCTCAGCCACCGATGGACCTCCTTCCGCCGTTCCCCATTCTTCCGCCGAGCACCGACCCGATCGAACCCCCCACTCTCTCGTGCTCTCTCTCTAACCTCTCTTCCCTTTCTTCTTCTCTCTCTCCTCCCTCTCGCTCACTCCCTCAGTCTTTCTTTTCTCTCTCTGCTCCTCCTCACTTTCTCTCATTTATGTCCCTTCTCTCTCCAATTTACTCGATTCACTCATTCTTTTTTTTATTTTTTTTTACTTGCTGATACCCTCCTCACGAGGAGGAAGGGACAGCTCGCAGGTGTATAGGCTTATAGCTTTATTGCTACAGAATTATTATTATTATTATTATTATTATTATTATTATTATTATAGTTATTATTATAGATTCATCATCATGATTATTATTATTATTATTATTATTATTATTATTATTATTATTATTATTATTATTATTATTCTTATCTTATTATTTAATTCTAATGGTATTTTGTTATGAATTATCATTATTATTTTATTAGTTTCACTAATACCAAAAATTATTATTTTTGTTCTAGGTATGTTAAAATGTTGTTAGATATATTATCCTATTATTTTGTGGTAATCAAAATAGGTTCCTACCTATAAATAAAGTTTCTAGTACTATAAAGTATTTTAAATACCGTTTTCTTTTTATACAAAAAATTCTATTTTTGCTAGTCAAAGATATTTTGATAAAGTAAGGAATTGCCCAAAAAAAAAGGTTACTAGATTTTCAAAAGATATTTTTCTAACAAATATTAACTAATAATATATCGTTTTACCAGTATTATAAATAGTTTTCTTTATCTTATTGATTATCCATTATTTCTTTGATTTTCTCTTGTCCGTAACCAATCTTCCTATCCCTTGCAAATTCTTCCCTTCCACCTATTGACCCTAACTAAATTGACCCTCCTGAACCCAATGGAACGGTCTGTGCCACCATCCGAGGTCACCATGCATAGTTGTTGCACCGAAGTCGCAGTTCATGCCACCGTAATTATCGCAGCACACCAGACGTACTATCAGGCAAGACACCTTGCCATTCGCTGTTTACTTATTTTAGCTCATATTTCATGCATTAATTTTTTCCTTTATGGAAAATAAACTGTGATACATGGCATAACTGTTAGAACTTACTGTTCATTTTATTTTCTGCTGTGTATTATTTTTCTTACAAATTAAACCTAGATTTAAGGGACCACCTTGTGTGTTGCATTCATTGGCCTTGACACGTTGTAACATGAGGTTGTGTGTCGTATGTAGAACACGGAAGTGCGTGATTGGCTGGCCACCAGTACGTACAAGCCGTGCGATAGGAATAACCGCTAATAGAGATTGCATGCTAGTTTGACTTAGCGGTTATAGTGGTTTGTGTTGTGGATGCAACTCAGTAGGCATTGGGCGGGGAGGACAATTCCTTAGCGTATGGGCTTCGATGCACTTCCCTTGTGACCCGAACTCTCCGCTAGAGATACGGGGTTGATGACACATGCTCTTCCTGCTGGGGCCTCTGGTGCCCAAGAGGGGACTATGCCGATCCTATTTAGCCAGGTCCCATACGTAGGAAGGATTGTTCTTAACAATATTACACTTAGAATGGTAGGCTACCCTATCCGTTAGGTACGAGTACTTTTGGTTTGGGTACTTGTATCTGACCGTGGCTTGGAACAATAACTTGTCGTGGATTAGTTCGTCACATCTTGTCCTTGTTTGGTTGTAGGTGTGGCTTACTACTTCGATGAGAAGGTATTGAACCTTGTTGGGGTCCGGATACCATATCGGATTCTTAGCATGGAAAGATACGTCGCCGTGAATTAGTTTACCATCTCCTGTCCTTGTTTGGTTGGGGGGATGGTACGCTCGTTCAGTAGGTGCGTATTGGACCATGTTATAAATTCTATTTACTTATTTATTGAGCAATATTTATTCAGTTTATATGGCATGCTATTATGTGTCTTGTTACGTCCCTCTGAGGACCTGGTTGTCTTGCCAGGTGTGTGCTATTGTCTTTTGCAGGTGCTTTAGCTCTAGCCGTGTTCATCGCTACTTCTTCGAGGATGATTGTATTTGGATCGTCTTCGCTTCGCTCGCCACTCATTTCATTGTTCTATGTACTTTTCTTTATTTTGTTGGTAGTGGATTTGTCTCCGTCCAACATATTGTATCAAGACAAATTCCTTCTCATTATGATATCTTTTATTCATTTATACTGTGTGGATGAGGTTAGTTGTGGTTTTACTGCATTTTACAGCTTATGTATCCATATGAGGTTTCCATATATTGGAGTATACTTCGTATGAATACAGCTGGCATGTCTACGTTCCTAGTCCTACGTATTTTGGGACTGGGGCGTTACATGTTTTTGTGGTGGCCCATGCAGGTCAAGATAAATTGTTTGGTTACTTACCGTACCAAGCAAGCCTGCGTATAGGATTAGAAGTCTAGGATCTCATCTACATACTTGACCTCTTTCCTTGATTTTATCTACCGTTTGACTCATCAATTGCATCTTGCTTGCTTTCTTCCATCCCTATTCTTATCTTCCCTTCGTGCTTGCTAGAGATTGACCCTACTAGTTAATTATCCCAAAACACCATTAGTTTAATTCTTTTAAGTTGGATAGAATACCTTATGAACTAGCAACCCCTTTGACCTAGTGACCTATATTAGCAAGCTTATTTAGATCCTAGAGGACCTAACCCGTCTAGCCAACCAAGGATATGGACAAGAAGACTATAGGACGACTGTATGACTTAGAATCATTCTACCTTCTTTAAATCTTAATCTCTCGTACCTATGTATTTACCATTTTGACTAATGATGCTAATGTAGCCTAGTTTTTACAAGCTTATTCTTTATCGAGTTTGTTCATGACATATGCTATTGCGCGCTCACTAGCCTATTATCTAATCAGAACCGGTGCATAATGGTCTGATCAACCAAGTGACTTTGGTTCGCTTTTGTCTATTAGTCTACGTGGATGGGGACAAAATTTAACTTGGCCCTTACAATCCCATCCACGACTGCCTTGACAAATCCTTTGAAATTATTCGATCGTCTTTTGAATCACGTATTCATATTCGATAACACCTCCTTCGAACTCTATATTGCTTCGCCCTCACCTATTTTAGGAGGACGAAAGCGTTATACTAGAACTTCCTCTAGCCCTCCTATCGGCTATGACCATTATCACTCGACGTTGTTATATCTTTGACTTGAACTACTCGACCTTTCCCTCGACCCTAAATCTACAATCTTGACTTTCTAATCACTTGAATTTAGGAGTGATTACGATCGTCTCATAATCATATCCTCAACCTAGACTACGACCATGTAAACTTCTTTAAACCCTTCTATCTACCATTGTGCCTTCTTTCCCCTTGTGTCCTCTCACCCCCTACTAATTCTTAATTTCGAGGACGAAATTCTTTTAAGTTGGGTAGGATGTAAAATCCCTAAAAATTCTACTATTTTTTTTATTTATTAAATTGCATGGATTTAAAATTTTTGGTACTGTATTGTCACGTAATCGTATTGTACGTCGTATGCGAAATTTTCGTTTGCTCGACGAGTACGAATATGTGCGAGCGTATATATTTTATAAAAACATTTTCTTTTCTATTTTAATATACACTTTTAAAATTATATAATTATTATTCTTGCTATAAAAAGCCTTTTGTTTCTAAAAAGTTATTAATAATAAATAATATTTTGTATACTAGAAAAACCTAATTATGTAAAGGATATTTGTTGCATACAAATATTTCGTTATTTATTTATTGGTCTATTTTAAATAAAAGTATAATTTTCGGAATTTATTAATAGTAATATTTTATTGTTCAAAGAGATATTTAAAAATATTTATTATTTTCGAAATTATTATTATTGGTATTTTGAAAAATATTTTGGAAGTTATTTTGGCCAATTAAATCTTGATTTAACGTTTGGAATTATTTAAATAGATTAAACTAGTATCTATATTTGGAATTTGATTATTTAATTTGATTTTGAACTAAAGGGATTTAATTTAAATAGGATTTGCATTGGATTTGGATTGGGATTTGAATTTGGATTTGATTTAAATTAATATATATGAATTATCTACATTGGGTTTTAAATATCCTAGTCCATATCTAATTGGGAATTCCCACATCCTATAAATAGGCAGGTACTCCTCCAATTTATTTTATCAACCACCAAACTTCCTCCACAAATAATTCCTCCACAAGTGCAGTGCCTCGTGTCCGTGTCCGTGTTCCACGTCCCAAATTCTTATTCCAATTTTTACAATTACATTTATTCCCTTGTGTCGACAATCCCGACACCATTAATATCCAAATCCTGACCCTAAACCTAACCCGATGTCATCTTCCCCGGCCACACACCCTACCAACATCATCTCCTTCTGATCTCCCACCGCCACCATGGCCAGTCCCAATCCATCACAGCCACCACCACGAGACTTACCCCCGCCATCACCACACCAACCATCGCCACCTGCCCCCGACACCACCATACGTATCCGCCACAATCCGCAGCCAAAATCCCAAGGAAAAATAAACAACAAACATAACCTACGCCACGGCCATCCGTCGAAACCACCACCATCGTCACCGGCGCCAACGCCGACGACCAGAGAGAAAAACCCAAAAGAAAATCCTAAGGCAACTCACCTCCGCCGACGAGCTCGCCGACTTCTCCGCCGGAGAGCAGACCCGTCGCCGTGCCGAAACGTCCGCCGCGGCAAGCCGTGGTCGGCGACCACCCACCGCCGACCTTCTTCCCGCACAGTCACCACCGCCCAAGCCCTCGCCGGAAACCCACCAGACACCACCTCCTTTTCCGCGCGAAACCCCCACCCGAACTCACCGACCGCGCGTGTGGTCGCCGCGCCGTCAGCCCTTGCCGTCCAAGCCGAACCCTAGCCCCGTCTCCCATCCAGCGCCACTGCCATCTGAGTACGCGCAAACCCTAGCCGCCTGGGACTGCCCAACCCCGTCCACCGTGGCCGCGCGCCTCCGGCAACACCGCTCCCTCCGCCTCTCCGTTGCACTAAAACCCCAGCGCCGACTGATTTCCTCCGCTGCGCCCATCGCCGCCCCCATCAATCGACCCTCGCCTCCGCCCCTGTCCACCGGACCGCCGCCCCCCTTCCAAACCCTTCCGCTGCTGGATCCCACGCCACCGGCTCCTTCCTCAGCCACCGATGGACCTCCTTCCGCCGTTTCCCGTTCTTCCGCCGAGCACCGACCCGATCGAACCCCCCACTCTCTCGTGCTCTCTCTCTAACCTCTCTTCCCTTTCTTCTTCTCTCTCTCCTCCCTCTCGCTCACTCCCTCAGTCTTTCTTTTCTCTCTCTGCTTCTCCTCACTTTCTCTCATTTATGTCCCTTCTCTCTCCAATTTACTCGATTCACTCATTTTTCTTTTTATTTTTTTTACTTGCTGATACCCTCCTCACGAGGAGGAAGGGACAGCTCGCAGGTGTATAGGCTTATAGCTTTATTGCTACAGAATTATTATTATTATTATTATTATTATTATTATTATTATTATTATCATCACCATTATAGTTATTATTATAGATTCATCATTATTATTATTATTATTATTATTATTCTTATCTTATTATTTAATTCTAATGGTATTTTTTTATGAATTATCATTATTATTTTATTAGTTTCACTAATACCATAAATTATTATTTTTGTTCTAGGTATGTTAAAATGTTGTTAGATATATTATCCTATTATTTTGTGGTAATCAAAATAGGTTCCTACCTATAAATAAAGTTTCTAGTACTATAAAGTATTTTAAATACCGTTTTCTTTTTATACAAAAAATTCTATTTTTGCTAGTCAAAGATATTTTGATAAAATAAGGAATTGCCTAAAAAAAAAAGGTTACTAGATTTTCAAAAGATATTTTTCTAACAAATATTAACTAATAATATATCGTTTTACCAGTATTATAAATAGTTTTCTTTATCTTATTGATTATCCATTATTTCTTTGATTTTCTCTTGTCCGTAACCAATCTTCCTATCCCTTGCAAATTCTTCCCTTCCACCTATTGACCCTAACTAAATTGACCCTCCTGAACCCAATGGAACTGTCTGTGCCACCATCCGAGGTCACCATGCATAGTTGTTGCACCGAAGTCACAGTTCATGCCACCGTGATTATCGCAGCACACCAGACGTACTATCAGGCAAGACACCTTGCCATTCGCTGTTTATTTATTTTAGCTCATATTTCATGCATTAATTTTTTTCTTTATGCAAAATAAACTGTGATATATGGCATAACTGTTAGAACTTACTGTTCATTTTATTTCCTGCTGTGTATTATTTTTCTTACAAATTAAACCTAGATTTAAGGGACCACCTTGTGTGTTGCATTCATTGGCCTTGACACGTTGTAACACGAGGTTTTGTGTTGCATGTAGAACACGAAAGTGCGTGATTGGCTGGCCACCAGTACGTACAAGCCGTGCGATAGGAATAACCGCTAATAGAGATTGCATGCTAGTTTGACTTAGCGGTTATAGTGGTTTGTGTTGTGGATGCAACACAGTAGGCATTGGGCAGGAAGGACAATTCCTTAGCATATGGGCTTCGATGCACTTCCCTTGTGACCCGGACTCTCCGCTGGAGATACGGGGTTGATGACACATGATTTTCCTGCTGGGGCCTCTGGTGCCCAAGAGGGGACTATGCCGATCCTATTTAGCCAGGGCCCATGCGTAGGAAGGATTGTTCTTAACAACATTGCACTTAGAATGGTAGGCTACCCTATCCGTTAGGTACGAGTACTTTTGGTTTGGGTACTTGCATCTGACCGTGGCTTGGAACAATAACTTGTCGCGGATTAGTTCGTCACATCTTGTCCTTGTTTGGTTGTAGGTGTGGCTTACTACTTCGATGAGAAGGTATTGAACCTTGTTGGGGTCCGGATACCATATCAGATTCTTAGCATGGAAAGATACGTCGTCGTGAATTAGTTTACTATCTCCTGTCCTTGTTTGGTTGGGGGGATGGTACGCTCGTTCAGTAGGTGCGTATTGGACCATGTTATAAATTCGATTTACTTATTTATTGAGCAATATTTATTCAGTTTATATGGCATGCTATTATGTGTCTTGTTACGTCCCTCTGAGGACCTGGTTGTCTTGCCAGGTGTGTGCTATTATTTTTCGCAGGTGCTTTAGCTCTAGCCGTGTTCATCGCTACTTCTTCGAGGATGACTGCATTTGGATCGTCTTCGCTTCGCTCGCCACTCATTTCATTATTCTGTGTACTTTTCTTTATTTTGTTGGTAGTAGATTTGTCTCTGTCCAACATATTGTATTAAGACAAATTCCTTCTCATTATGATATCTTTTATTCATTTATACTGTGTGGATGAGGTTAGTTGTGGTTTTACTGCATTTTACAGCTTATATATCCATATGAGGTTTTCATATATTGGAGTATACTTCGTATGAATACAGCTGGCATGTCTACGTTCCTAGTCCTACGTATTTTGGGACTGGGGTGTTACATTCGTCTCGTGGCTTGGGAGAAGAAAGTTGGCCTAAGTTGTTAAGTTGCCTCAACACTCGAAATAGCCTAAGTCATAGGCGTCGCCTGCGTGAGTGCTTGATAAAGCATGCACGTTTCCACTGCGTAAGGCTTGGCATAGCCTTTGTTTGTCCCTCGGGTTGAGTCGTAGGCTTGAGTAAGTTAGGCAAAGTTATGCCGGTCGACCTAAGTCATTCCAAGTGTTGTCCCGCTCTTTCTGCGGTTGTCAAGTTAAATAGTCCTACGATCCCAAGGCCCGTCATATGAGGTATGACTTGGGCGATAGCGTTGTGTAGAACACGAGTTGGTTTAAGGCATGAGCCACAGTTGGTTCAGTGGAAAGTTAGCCACGGTCTGTCGATACTTAAGAAACACGTTATGTTCAAGTTAAGTGGGAAGGCTATGCAGCAGCCGTTTTTGGAGTTCAAAGAATGTTAAGTCTAAGCGATGGTTAGTCGCTGAGAGAAAATATATCGGGACTGTAGTTCATTCGCCGAGGCAACCCTGGTTTGGGCTCTGCAAAAGAAGTGTGAAAAGTTGAAGAAGTAAAGCAAAGAAACTAAGTGATGATGAAGTGTGCGGCATCACGCCTTAGAGAGGACGATCGCTCCTACGGGAGCGGGGCGTGACAGTTTCAGCCAGGTAATGCGTACGATTGGTATCGTACTTCTGGTGCTACTCCATATACTTCTGGAACTGGCACTTCTGGAGCTAGTCCTTCTGGACTTGCTGGCGCTGCAGCCGATGATGATGAGAAGGATGATGATTTTTGAGATGTTACTGTTTGAGACTGTCTTTTTGTCTTATATTTACTTGGAAATGCTCCGACATTTCAAGATATTATCAATACTCTTTTTTTTGGGTATGATTTGTGACTCTTCATAGACATATTTTTATTTTTATGTCTCAATTTGGCATATGTTTCACTTTAGTTTATTATTCAGCACTTTATTTGTTTCAGCTTTATTTTAGCATTATTTTTTTATGCTTCACATAAACTACCTGTGACAAATACCATGCCTGTGTTGTTTATATCATTTCTGTTTCTCTTTTTGTTTCTACCTTGCCTGTGATGAATGTTCATATATATATATATTTATTGTGTTTCTTCACTGCATGTTACTTATGCATTTATTGTGGGGTAGCTTTCTCTTTGCAATTATTTTGCTAAGTGACAACGGGGAGAGAAATAAGATCTAACATCTTCATGGATACAGGTTATAAACAATTTACATTTTTTGATCCATTCAGTACACTTTTGAATTGATCAAGACAAAAGATGTTATATCGGCAAGGTTTGTCAATTATCAAAATGGGAGAGATTGTTGGCCCATTGGTCATGGTCAAACCTGATTTTAATAATTGATCAAACTCTGTCTCGATATAAATGCAAGTCAATTCAGATGTTTATTTATGACGTTTTGGACACTGATCAAAGATGGATATTTACTATGTTCAAGACCAAAGTTGTTTGCCACTCGGAATATATTTCCTTCAAAGCAATGTAATTTTTCATTTTATTGAGTCTAGGAATACATTGTACACCAAGTCGTACTGGCAAATAGGCTATCCTAAAATTGTTTTTCAAAACTGACCTATACTTTTCAAAATGACCTATGTTTTTGAAAAATATCTATTTTACAAAAAGCTTCTGAAGGACTTTTCAAAAGGCCAAAATTTATTTTTCACAAAATCAACTGACCAAAACCTGACAGAACTCGGCCAGAGTTCGGCCAAGTTGAACGTTATGTGAATGTTTGATTTTGAACTTGGTCTTCCTTCAGTTACGATTTGTTACAAAGAGTTCTGTCCGAATTCTGTCAGAGTTCTGCCTTTGGAAAAACTATAAATAGAGAAGGATCTCGATCATTTCAAGACACCAATTCACTTTCAATCTTTTCTCTTCTAAAGCTTACATTTCTTCCAAAGAGTTCTAAAAGCTTCCATTTTTAAATTCCAAGCCAGTTACAATCCTCTAGTTGATTTGCCAGTGCGGTGCGGTCTAGAAGTTTCAGAGCGATTGTAATCAGAGGTTTGATTGAAGATATAACTCTTCATAATTGAATTTGTTCGAGTTCTTCGTATCAAAGCTCGCGTCTGTAGAAGTTGCAAGGACTTCGTATGAAAACTTGCGAGATTTTGCAATAGTGGATTCAACTGGAAGCTAGAGTTCTTTCGACTGGACTAGTCCTCACAAGAGGAAAACTAGTATAAATATCGGTGTTTGCGTTTGCCTTCTGCTCACCCTTTTATTATTGTTATTTATTTTGTGATTACTTTTATATTTGTGATTTTTCTGCTAACGAGTTTTTTTAATTAGCAATATTCCGCTGCCTCTCTAAAGTATTATGCTTTACGATTTTGTTCCTACACTTAGAACAAGTACCAGCACGTATACAGGTAATCAGGTTAGGAACACGGTTAAATCAGGAAGTCACGTGGACCCCTCGTGACATAAAAATTACATATGAATTATGGTTAAAGTGAACATGAAGATTCTTGAAGTCAAGACAAAGATCTACAACTTCCATGTTGGAAGTTGGGAAAATTTTTGGCCACAAATCAGCCAAATAGGGTATAAAACAGCAAAATATGTATTATACGGCATTCTGCGGCACTATGCAAGCCTGGAGCACTATTCATCCATGCGGCACTATGCAAGCCTGTGACACTATGCAAGCATGCGGCACTATTTATCCCTGCGGCACTATTCAAGCATGCGGTACTATTCAAGCATACGGCACTATGCAAGCCATGCGGCACTATTCATCGTCCATGCCAGAACCAGGACAGATGAACAAAGAAGATGTCCAAATATTGTTTTGGCCATAACTTTCTCAAAATAAGTCAAAATCTAACTTTTCAAAGGTCAAAATTGGGTAGAATCAAATTTTCTACCACATGGAACAAGTAATTTTCGAAAATAAGGAATTTTGATAGATTAAAACAATAAAAATCCATAAAACCCTAGTTTTAGAAATTTAGACCTACACAAAACTAGACATTAAAATCAAAAACTCCAAGAACTAAACTTGTAGAGGATGATGAGAAGAACAATATAGACAAATCATATCAAAGAAAAATCAAGAAATGAAAAATATAAGAATCTCTCCATTTGGTGCAAGGTGTACTTGCCTAAATGTTGTTTGAGGAAAATAAATGAAAGAGTGAATGAGGAAGAGAATATATAGGGGTTGGGTTGACTCAAAGAAACCCTAATCTTAAGCATGCTCTTAACCATATGACTAATGACATGTTAAATGCAACATGATACAACTAATTAAATTAATTAAATAAAATCCTAACCACAATACGGTTCAGAAATTTTATCATCGAAGCAGTAAGCCACGCCTACAACCAGACAAGGACAAGGGGTGGCACACTAATCCACGACGAGATACTGTTCCATGCCATGGCCAGTTACAAATACATGATACATACAATCAAGATACAGGTGCCAGATACCATATACAGAAAAAAATAAAAAATTTACGTATTCCGGGAACGGGAAGTGACAAAACTTTATTGTACCCTGTCGATTCATGAGATGAAGAACATAAATTAAATTATGGAAGTTTACCTGAATCCATTACTAGGCTAAATAGATCTTGAAGCGGTCGTCCTTTTATGTGGTTCGATCTTCCAACTTGCTACGACCCTTAATGACAAAGAAGAATCTGAATCCTTTGTCCCTCTCTTTCTGTTGATGTGGATGCAGAAGAGCAAAAGAGAAAACCTCTTTTTTGGTGACCGTATAAGTTCTCTTTTGGTGACCGTATAAGTTGGGGACCATAATATGTGTGTGTGTGTGTGTGTGTGTGTGTGTGTGTGTGTGTGTGTGTGTGTTTTGATATTTCTAATTTAGCCCCTCATCAAATTAGATTTATCTCCAGTATCTATACATTAATTCCATGAAAATTATACCTTAAGCCAATTTTCTAAATAGACCACTTTAATTTGGCTTAATTATTTAGATAGTCCAACACAATTAATTTTACATGTGTGGCCCATATTATTGAATAATTCCAATATCAACATCATGCACTGAAGCCACAGTAGAAAACTTGAGCCATTTTTAATATTTTGTGAACAAACAAAATAAATCTATGTAGAGTTTTAGCTATAACTTACGAGTGAAGATATCAATATACGTCTAAAACCGAAAATAGAACACAACTGAACCCTAGTAGTTTATTTGATTCAAAATTTTGGAAAATGATTCATTTTAAGATTTGGTTTGCGGTTCCAAAAAGACGGGTCCATTCAATATAAAAATAATAATAGAAGAAAAATACAGTATATTTAAAATGGTAGCTTATTTCAAAAATATTTGTTACAAGAAGAAAAAAAAGAAATAACAACTTGGATTTGCAAAACTAATTGCAATTATTTGAATTAAATTTGGGGTTATTTTGCTATTGGGAGAGGAGAGAGTACTCTACGGCTCTCCGTCCTTGGATTTGCAAAAGATTTTTTTAATTATGTAGAAATATAAAAGGTCTACGATGGATCGAAGGAAGATTTAGTATTGAACACCAAGTTAAAATAATCCAACTATTATATTTTATAAGATTTAGTATTATTTTAGTATTTTATTATAACTACCAAGGTTATATATATGTGTTAATTAGAGCATGGGCTCAAAAAATATTCAAAAAATTGTGTTTGGATTTTTAAGATGTCCGATTTAGGATTTAGGCCGGCCTGAGACGACGGTTGATATGTGTTAACCTTGCAAAATATATTACCAAATAAAACGAATTTGAACTAAAAAAAAGGCAAAAATATTTTTGGACCCTAAGTCTAATTAAACCTGAAATACTTAATAACAGATTTTGGATGGCCAATACGGAATAATCGTTTAGGACCCAAATTTTAAGGTGGACGTATTCGTGACACAAACGCTAATTTTTGAATGCTTAATGTAATCCAAAATAATATAATTAATCCTATAAATATTTATAAATCACCAACATACAATATATTAATTATTCTATAAAATATTGTTTTCGTGTACTTTTTTTCCATTTGATTTCCATGCCTACTATATATACCTAAACTTCCCACATGTTCCATCTTTAAAAAGCAAGTTCCATGTAAGACAACTCTCAGGCATGTGCGCCAGTTGAAATTGAGGCATATGATAGTGGGTCCAACTGTTTGAGTACGAAAACGATAGGACCCAAGCCCGATAGTCGCGTGTCCGTGTCGAGAACGAGTCAGAGGCGTTGGTACCATCCCTTAATTAATTGCCACCGAATAAATATTTAAATAATACTAAGTTTGCTACCAAATATTTGTAACCCACACCCTCTCTCTTCCATAGTTTATGTAAACATAGCATTCTTTCTAAATATATATGTCGTTGAACTAGAGTGATCTTTTTGGTTACCGAAAAGGAAATTAGTATAAGATTCTGGATGGATAACAGAAGATTAGTGGATCCAAAATATACAATACATACAACGTGTACAAAGTCCAATATTTTTTTACTGGTAAAATAATTTATATTTTACTTTATAAAAAAATTACGTATATTATGAATTAACTAGTCTATCTTCTCGCAATTGAAGGAGCATTGAATCTCTCTTCTTACTATTTTTTTCAGATGTCAAATATGACACCATGTCCGGACTTGAGGTCCATAAGATGACGTCTCGGATCTAAATTTTTTGAGGTCACAATATTTTTTATACTATTTAATATATGTAAGTCTAATTATGAACAAAGTCCATCAGACTCATTTTAACCATTTTAGTGCGCGTAAAAAGATGTTTGTTTATAGGATGTATGGATTTTATATACTACAATACCCAGAGACAGGTTGATTAGTCAGAATAAAGAGAAAAAATGGTGAAGTCACTGTAAAAATCATCTTCCCTTCCTTCGCTCTAACAGTCTAACACTCTCAATCTCTTCTATCCTTCCGTCGTTGTCAATCTCCTATGCATATATGTGTGAGACAAGATAACAAATTATAAAAAAACTTTTTAATATTATCCTATGAACTACCCTAAGCATTGTCAACTTTATTATTATTTAGGGAATTTTTTATTTTCACTCCACTTATATTATGAATTTATACTTACATCCCACATTTAGACTTATATTCCACTTTTTGTAATGAAAAATATTCGTTTTTGTCATGAAAAACATTCATTTTGTCATGAAAAAAGTTTCATGCGACAAAAAAATATGGAATATAAGTCTAATAAACCAAAAAAATTGGAATGTTAAGTACAAATTCATATAGAATCGTGCTTCGGCACGAGGCATTGTGAGACCTCCAGTTAGGCTCGCAACCTGGACTGGTAGGACGCGTCACAATGCTACGTAATCATCCTTCATGGTGTCGATATCACCAATGACCGCATATAAGGTAGATTGCATACTCACCTATTGTCTTGTGCAGGTGGTAAGTATTATGTCTATTTTGTGCAGGAAAGGAGTACGACCGTGGTAAGATAAGTTAAAATTGGTTATATTGTTTACTGTTTAAAATGTGTCTTCGATTTGAACTGCAAATCATATAGTTTTAAATAGAAAGATCACTTCGTATGCTAAAATCCTTAATAATCAGTGTCGGTTTAGAAGAGTGGGTTCGTCCCATCCACTAGCAAGTGTGCTAACCCCCAACTCCCCAGGTGACGAGCGCGCTGCGGGAGCTCGAGACTAGACTGAAGCTGAAGAACGGGAGGCGGCTCGAAACTCTCATATTTTGAAGTATTTTGAAGCCTAATTCAGATCGAAAGCTTTTGTTCAAATGTATAAATGGGCATGAATGTATGAAACGACAAGGATTATTTCATGGCAGCTTGACGAGAGTTTTTCTTTTGTGTTTTCAAAGATGTAACCACAACGACATATGTAATGTAAAAATGACATTGCACATACTTTGTAAGTTTTATGAATGAAAAGCTAAATTTCTTCCTATTCTACATCTTCAACTCTCTGCACCATTTAATTTCAACTCATCATCTCAAAAGAATTTTTAAGTACACATCCTTGCCTTGTACAAGTCCAATAAAGACATGTAAGGCATCACGTCCCGACTCATGGGATCGATTTATCTCGAGTCAAGACGATGACAACCGATTTGGCGAGTCGGGGCGTGACAAAGTGGTGCTAAAATCATTGTGAAGTTGGAGTAACTTGGTATCGCATAATTGAACAAGTACTTTCACTAGTGACCTGAGATACTCAGATACCTTGTACTTCCATCAGTGACCAGTTCAAACTAATAAACAGTCATTCACAAAGAAGAAGATACATAAATAAGGATGGAATTAAGTATATAAAACTCTTCTCTGTATTGTAATTTGTTGTGCTCACACAAATGTTTGGGCTCTCATCATCATCCAGGCCTTCTCCCACCATAATAGGGCTGGTTTTGGAGCATAAGAAAACTAAAAAAGGTGAGTTTTTTATGACCAACTGTCCACCTAACTTACAACTATATAAACTAAATGTTGGTGCCAATTCTTAATGAATGTAGCTATGAGCATGAGATAGTCACACCATAGAACCTAAATGTTCAGTTGGCAAGTAGGTAGATCTATCTTTTGAGCACTTTGCTCATATAATATATATTTAGTTTCTTAGTAGAAAATAATGAAACCCAACATGTTCTAATTAAGTATAACTCTGATTAGCCCTTTGAAACAATATTTTATGACACGAAAAATCCTTAATGATGCCTATGTTGGAAATGTTCCAACCAATTCTTGTATATATATTTTATCGTCTAAGTTGGTCATGATATTTTTTGATTCGTTGTTGTTGCGAAGTCTGCTATGCAGAACTGTATTTGTACCCATATGTGACTATAAAAGGGAAGCATGTCTGTTGTATTGTCATATGATGCAGGACAACCACACAATCGGACTGACCCACCAAAATAATCCCTTTTGTGAAGTATATTAGGAATTTTAGGCTTTGGAATTGATTGGAGGCTGAGAACTAGTGCTTTGAAGGACTGTAAAGCAGGGAAATCAAGCTTTATGAGCTGGTTAGGAGGGCATTTTAGTGGTAGAATTTTTGAAGAAGGCTTAGGGATGTGGGGAACTGTTTTAGCTTGTTTGGGTGAAAGGAAGATCTTTGTTGGCTGCTGGTTTGGAGAAACAGGTCTGCAATTGTGTTGACACAAAGTCACAGTCAACCAAATATTGACTACATTGACTAAATAATATTTGTATTAATTCAATACGACACACGACGACTGCATTCAGTTCAAGACAGATGACAGCTCAGTCTCCGGCTCTCAGTGTGTTCTGGAGTCTGTATTTTATAATTTTATTGAGTCTAGACTTGTGTACTCTGAGTCATGCTGAGCTCTTGGAACTTAGTCTATAACCTACCCAAAATCCCAAGCTCCACTGAACCAAAAACTGCCCATTGGTCCCCTTAGAACCACTCTGTGCTCTGGAGACAGAGTTCGGGCCGAACTCTGCCTCCACACAGAGTTCGGGCCGAACTCTGTCCCCTAGAAATTAGGAACCCTAATTTTAGGGATAGTTGGTTGCTAGTTGTCCAACTGCCAAATTTTTGAATTTTCCTACCCGAATTCTGGCCTAATTCTGCCTATAAAAACACTATAAATAGGGCATGAATTCTCTCATTTCAATCCATCCAATCTTCTCTTCTATTCTCTCTTATAAGCTCAATAAGCCATACCCTTCCCATCTATTAGCCACAAGCCTCCTAAGTCTCGAGTGCTCAGCATCTCTCAGTTAGGATTCTTGTGCAAGAGTCGAAGAAGTCGCTTGGACAATTCCAAGCAAATCGCCACCGCGATCCTCTGTTAGAAGTTGACGTGCTCTTCTGAAGAAAAGGCACGGGTTGTAAACTACTATTTCACAAATAGTGGATTTAATCCTGAGCTAGAGTTCTCAGGCCTGGACTAGTCCTCCACGAGGGAAACCAGGTTAAAATCGCTGTGTTTACGTATGCTCTTCTGCTCTTCATTCATTTTCCGCACTTTACTCTGATTATTTATTATCGGTGAAAGAGTTATTTTTAATTGGCTATTTTTCTATATAAACTCTATTCACCCCCCTCTAGAGTTGCCAAACTGTTCTTCAATTGGTATCAGAGCTCTGTTCTCTTTATAAGGACTAACATCCTAAGAGCTGATCCATGGCAACCACACAATCCTTGATTTTCAATCATGGTGAAGGTCAGTCCACTCATAGGCCTCCCCTATTTGATGGGACTAACTACACATATTGGAAAACAAGGATGAGCTTCTATCTTAAGTCTCTAGACTTTGACCTGTGGACTGTCGTCACTGACGGTTACAAAAAGCCCGCCAGAATAGTTGTCGATGGTGACCTCATTGAGAAACCACACGACAAATATTCTGTCGAGGAGAAGAAACAGGCAAGTCTAGATGCTAGGGCTATTAATGCTTTATTTTGTGCTATAGACAGGAATGAGTTCAACAGGGTCTCTACATGCACCACTGCTCATGAAGTATGAAGACTTCTAGAAGTGACGCATGAAGGAACCACACAGGTCAAGGAATCCAAAATAAGCCGTCTCACTCAAGAATACGAAGCTTTCAAGATGAAGCCAAGTGAGACGATCACTCAAATGTTCACAAGATTCCTCGACATCATCAATCCTCTATCCTCGCTTGGAAAGCAGTACTCAAACCACGAGAAGATTCGTAAGCTACTCAGAGGGCTACCAAAGATTTGGAACCCTAAGGTGACAGCCATCATAGAAGGAAACGATCTCACAACAAAGTCAATGGAGACCTTGATGGGTAAGCTTATGACTCACGAGCTTGACCTCAAGGACTTCGAAGAGCCTGCTCCGAAGACCAGGGAGATCGCACTCAAAGCTCATCAACGAAGAGCTAATCATGATGAGACCAAAGAAGATAACTCGGATGATGAAGACCAAGCTCTCATGGTTCGCAACTTCAGGAAATTCTTTCGCTTCAATCGAAGGAAGAAGGAATCTCAAGAAGACGATGAAGAGGAACCAACTTGTTACGGTTGCAAGAAAACTAGACATGTCCGAAAAGACTGCCCATTCCTGAAGAAGAGCAACCTCTATAAGAAGACATACAAAAAGAACTCATCAAAGAAATATGCCAACACAGGAATCTGGCATGAAAGTGAAGCGAGTGACTCTGAGGAAGAAAATGACTCTCCTCAAGATACAGCAAATGTGTGCCTGATGGCAACTTCCAACAAGGTATCTAACGAAACTCTGGATGACTTCTCTTTTGATGAACTTGGCGATGCTTTCACTGATTTACTCGATGATCATAAAAAGGTCATCGGTAAATATAAACATGCCAAGGACAAAATCAAAAGTCTAGAAGATGAGATACAAAGAATTTTTTTACTTCTTGATAATGTTAGAAATACGTCACCCACTAATGACACTGATGAAGTATCCAAGCTTAAATTAAGCTTGCATGATGCTGAAGCACGTATTGAGCAACAAACTCAAGAAATCACTACACTCAACACGTTGCTTGCTGAAGAAAAGAGTAGACACAAGATTTCCATGACTAAGATATATGGCTTAAATATTAAGGTTGATGAACTGCAAGCTGTTTCTAAAAGATTAGAAACCAAATTGGGTAAACAGGTTGTTCAACCTCAAACCCAATCACATGGGCACAATACCACTCATGCTAGTCAATCACGTCATTCTCATGCAGCACATAACCATGCATTTATATACACAAACTTTCACAAACCACGTGCACGTAAGAACAATTCTCACTCAGTACACACTCATCATGCACAAAGACACAATCAACATCACTCCACACATAAAAATCATCATGCCATGCCATATAGACAAAATCATCATGCAATGCCATATAGACAAGGTCCTCATATACCATATAGACAAAATCATCATGCCATGCCATCTAGACAATATCAGCATGTCACACATCATAGACAATACCATCATTCTATGCCTCATAGACACCATCACCATGCCACTTATTCCATGCATAATCATCTTCACCATGCTAACTCTTCACATCATGTCCATCCTCATCCTGTTGCTTATAGATATTATTCTCATGCTCCTAGTATAAATAAGAATGCTATCTGTACTTATTATGGATTACATGGACACATCTCACCACAGTGCAGAGTTAGAAGACTTGTAGATAAAAGGATATATGCTTGGTTCCCAAAGACTAACTTTTCAGGACCCTCAAGAACTCGGGTACCAAAGGTCACATCTACTCTTGATGTAGGTGGACCTTCCCTCCTCAACTGAAAATAAGTGGATTCTCGATAGTGGATGCTCGCGACATATGACGGGAGACGCAAATCTTTTTGCATCACTATCGATGAAGAGAGAAGGATACGTATCCTTCGGTAACAATCTCAAAGGGCACATTATAGGTAGATGTCTATATGCCTACAAAGACGAACGACTACTTTGGCACCAGCATCTTGGTCATGCCAACATGGATGCTATATCCAGGCTTTCTACCAAGAAGCTAGTGAGAGGATTACCTGACATCACGTTCAAAAAGGACACGGTATGTGCCGAATGTGAACTAAACAAGGCAACTAAATCCTCATTTCATTCTATCAACTCTGTAAGTACTACTAGACCCTTGCAACTACTTCATATGGATTTATTTGGTCCTAGTAGAATAGCTAGCCTTGGAGGCAAACTTTATGCATTTGTTATTGTTGATGATTTTTCGAGATTTACATGGGTTTTCTTTCTCGCTAATAAGAGCGATGCTATTTCTGCTTTCAAAATTTTTGTAAAGAAAGTTCAAAACGAAAAAGGCTACATGATTACTCGAATCCGAAGTGATCATGGAGGCGAATTCGTAAATTATGATTTTGAAAGTTTTTGTAATGCAAATGGTTTTGATCATGAATTCTCTTGTCCTAGAACTCCTCAACAAAATGGTGTTGTGGAGCGGAAGAATAGGACTCTTGGCGATATGGCTAGAGTCATGTTGAATAAATTTTCTCTTCCAAAATATTTTTGGGCAGAGGCTGTAAGTACAGCATGCCACATTTTAAATAGGGTACTTATTCGTCCCATTACGAAGAAAACACCCTATGAGCTTTGGTTTGGGAGAACCCCAAATGTTTCTTATTTTAAAGTTTTTGGTTGTAGATGTTTTATCCTTAACACCAAAGACAACTTAGGCAAATTTGATGCCAAAGCTGACGATGGTATCTTTCTTGGTTATGCCGCCAAGAGTAAGGGATATAGAGTTTTCAATAAACGCTCACTTATTGTGGAAGAGTCAACAAATGTGACTTTTGATGAAGACAACAGTGCAGCAAGTACTCTTGATGATGACGTTGAGCCATCAACTTCTACTCCAATGAATACTTCAACCGAAACTAATTCTCTGGAGGGTTTGCCTAAGAAATTCTCTTTCAAACCTTCTCATCCAGAAAATTTAGTTATAGGAGAAGTTTCACGTGGAGTAACTACTAGATCATCACTAAGAGACTCCATTGCTAGCACTGCCTTCATTTCACAAGTAGAGCCTAAAAACATTTCTGAAGCTTTTAATGATGAATTTTGGATTTCTGCTATGCAAAAAGAACTCAACCAATTCGAGAGAAGCCAAGTATGGGAACTCGTTCCTAGACCGGTTAATCACTCGATAATTGGTACTAAATGGGTTTTTAGAAACAAAGTAAATGAAGATGGTTCAGTTACACGTAACAAAGCTCGTCTAGTAGCTCAAGGATACAACCAAGAGGAAGGTATCGACTACGATGAGACGTATGCTCCTGTTGCTAGACTAGAATCCATTCGGATGCTTTGTGCTTTTGCTAATTTTCAAAACTTTAAATTATTTCAAATGGATGTGAAAAGTGCTTTCCTGAATGGTTTTATTAAGGAGGAAGTTTATGTGAAACAACCTTCTGGCTTTGAAAATCACAAATTTCCCGACCACGTGTTCAAGCTAAAGAAAGCACTTTATGGCCTCAAACAAGCCCCCAGAGCTTGGTATGAAAGGCTAAGTAGCTTCTTACTTGAGAAAGGTTTTTCAAAAGGGAAAATTGACACTACACTGTTTATAAAATCTTTCAAAGACACTATTTTATTAATTCAGATTTATGTTGATGATATTATTTTTGGGTCTACTGATGAAACTCTTTGTCAAGAATTTGCCAAGTGTATGCAGACGAAATTTGAGATGAGCATGATGGGAGAGCTCAACTACTTTCTTGGTCTGCAAGTAAAACAACTGGCTAATGGAACTTTCATCTGTCAATCGAAGTATACCAAGGACATGCTGAAGAAGTTCGATCTTGACAACATCAAACCAATCAGCACTCCAATGGCTACCTCAACCAAACTCGAACCAGATGAGAGCGGCAAACCCGTTGATCAATGTAAGTATCGAGGTATGATAGGCAGCTTACTTTATTTAACTGCTAGTCGCCCCGATATCATGTTTAGTATTTGCCTATGTACTAGATATCAAGCAAATCCTAAGGAATCTCACATGACCGCGGTTAAGCGTATCTTTCGATACCTTAAGGGTACGGTTACAGTGGGCCTATGGTATCCCAAGTCAACATCATTTGACCTCATCGGTTACTCTGATGCTGACTTTGCTGGATGCAAGGTCGACCGTAAAAGTACTAGCGGCACGTGTCATTTATTAGGAAAGGCTTTAGTCTCATGGTTTAGCAAGAAGCAGAACTCTGTCGCACTATCCACAACAGAAGCTGAATACATAGCAGCTGGGCATTGTTGTGCACAAATTCTGTGGATGAAGCAAACCCTTGAAGACTATAAATTATCTTTCATGCATATTCCTATATTCTGTGACAATACTAGTGCCATCAATTTGACTAAGAACCCTGTCTGCCACTCACGCACTAAACACATTGAGATCAGACACTACTTTTTGCGTGATCATCAGCAAAATGGCACGATTAACTTAGAATTTATTGACACTGATCATCAGCTAGCAGATTTCTTTACTAAGCCATTATCCGAAGAGCGCTTCAATTTTCTTTGTCGTGAACTCAGAATTTTGGATGAAGCAGTTATAAGTTGAGACTTACTTGCGTAAATATCGAGTATATTTTGATTCTTTTATGACGAATTTATTATGGGTACAAGCCGAAAGGGTCCTTCTGACAAAAAGGCGTAAAAGCCTAAGCGACACGGTGCACTAGTCCTCAGGACTACCGCTAGCTGGGATCCGGCCCCTGCAGCTAACCCATGGCAAATTTGAAATACTGAATTACAATATATTTCCTTGTTTATTATATGGTTTGTTCCGATTTATTATTGCCTAATTGATTTTTCCTAAAGTTCATTATGACCTTTGTGTACCTCTCTATGTACTTCATTGTTTTCATCAATCTTTTATCCTCAAAATCTCTTTTGTTCAACACTTAATCAATTTTTCTATCTTTTCAGCCTGTCTTTAGTTCTGGACCACTGATCCAGAACTCGGGCCGAACTCTGCCCCTAACAGAGTTTGGGCCGAGTTCGGTCCCTAAGTTCCAGTGTAGGGATCTGGCTCTGCCGTTGGATCAATTTAGATCCTATGGTCCATATGTCATCCGACCAAAGACAAACCCCTATTTTATTTCGAGATTCCCTCTCTCTCCTTCACTATTACCACCTCCACCTGCTACTCTTGACTCCATCCAGACCATGCTCCAGGATCGTTTCTACTTAGAAGCTGATCGGTGGGCTCAGATGGACTACCGTACTACCCTACAGATGAGTGCACTCTGCAACTCGCTGCATGATATTCGGTACTCCATGTCCCATCATCCTACTATGGCCATTCCCATGCAGCGGGATCCCGATCGTAAGGGTTATCGTATTAATGATCCATGGGTCATGCGTTACCTGGATCCGGGTGCTGCTCTTGTGGATCCCAGACGTTCCAACTCTCCTGGACCTTCTCATGCTCCGTGATGGAGATTGGCTACTACTTGCTGCTGCTGCTGATGATGACATTAGTTGATGCATTTTTATTTCTAGTTAGTTTCAGTTTTATGTACTTGGATGTTTTTAAACTCTGGTTATGTGTTTGACATTTGGTTATGACACTTTATGCTAGTACTTCTTTTGATTATTTCTATACTGTTTCTTCTCTGCTTGGTGTGGTTGTATTACTATAATTATCTTCTGCAGTTTCTCTATTATTCATTCATCTGCAGTCTATATTGCTAACTGCCAAAAGGGGGAGAACTATGTATATTCTGGCTGGATATATATGTCTCTCTTCTCTGGCTGGATATATATGTCTCTCTTCTGGCTGGATATATATGTCTGGATATATGTCTCTCTTCTGGCTGGATATATATGTCTGGATATATTCTCTTGGTATTGGTATCATATCCTATCTTTTGGTATATCTGTGCTTGTTTGTGCTTTTTGGGAGATATTATACAGGTTTCATGCACTATTTCCGGGGGAGCTATTGCTTTTAGCTCAGCACCGTTCACTGATTACGGGGGAGCTATTACATTCTAGCTTGGCATCGAGTATGGGGGAGCTATGTTGCTATAATCAACTGTGTCCAGGTATGAATGTTGAATATACATATATTATTTTGTCAATTATCAATATGGGGGAGATTGTTGACATAAAGTCACAGTCAACCAAATATTGACTACATTGACTAAATAATATTTGTATTAATTCAATACGACACACGACGACTGCATTCAGTTCAAGACAGATGACAGCTCAGTCTCCGGCTCTCAGTGTGTTCTGGAGTCTGTATTTTATAATTTCATTGAGTCTAGACTTGTGTACTCTGAGTCATGCTGAGCTCTTGGAACTTAGTCTATAACCTACCCAAAATCCCAAGCTCCACTGAACCAAAAACTGCCCACTGGTCCCCTTAGAACCACTCTGTGCTCTGGAGACAGAGTTCGGGCCGAACTCTGCCTCCACACAGAGTTCGGGCCGAACTCTGTCCCCTAGAAATCAGGAACCCTAATTTTAGGGATAGCTGGTTGCTAGTTGTCCAACGGCCAAATTTTTGAATTTTCCTACCCGAATTCTGGCCGAATTCTGCCTATAAAAACGCTATAAATAGGGCATGAATTCTTTCATTTCAATCCATCCAATCTTCTCTTCTATTCTCTCTTATAAGCTCAATAAGCCATACCCTTCCCATCTACTAGCCACAAGCCTCCTAAGTCTTGAGTGCTCAGCATCTCTCAGTTAGGATTCTTGTGCAAGAGTCGAAGAAGTCGCTTGGACAATTCCAAGCAAATCGCCACCGCGATCCTCTGTTAGAAGTTGACGTGCTCTTCTGAAGAAAAGGCATGGGTTGTAAACTACTATTTCACAAATAGTGGATTTAATCCTGAGCTAGAGTTCTCAGGCCTGGACTAGTCCTCCACGAGGGAAACCAGGTTAAAATCGCTGTGTTTGCGTATGCTCTTCTGCTCTTCATTTATTTTCCGTACTTTACTCTGATTATTTATTATCGGTGAAAGAGTTATTTTTAATTGGCTATTTTTCTATATAAACTCTATTCACCCCCCTCTAGAGTTGCCAAACTGTTCTTCAAATTGTTCAAACTCTTACAGTATTAGTAAATAGCTCAGCAGTAATGGCTAACTGGGATGAGTGAAGGAAAAAGACTTTACATATACAAAATTAGTGTTTCGGAGCCAACTTGCAATACACGAGATGCATGGAGAGAGCTTTCACAAACAATGGTGGCAAAAACTTTTTAACTTTCATCACTCACTTTTGCTTTCAATTGGTAGCCTTCCCCTATATGGTTACACAAAGATTTCCAAAAAAGTAACATGATAAAATAGTAAACAACTTGTAATGACTTATACACAGAAATCATTGTAAAAGCAAATTAGGTACGATGAAGACGGTTTCCTATGGATTTGGTGCAAGAGAATCAGTTTTGGACCTTCTGTTTCTATGGATCTGAATAGGACAATGGCACAAGCACATTGATCCTCAAAAGTTATATTGGTTGGGAAGGCATTTAGGGTTAGGGTTTGATAGATGTTTAAACAAAAGGAATTTATGCCAGCTTTAGTTGAAAGGAATTTGGTTGACATAAAGGTTACAGGCAGCTAACAAACTGTGAAAGGCTGTGCGCGGGTTTAAACTTTAATTTTTTCGGTCTTTGGTGGATAAAGGATTAGGAAGAAGGTGGGACTACTGTGTGGGTTAAGGTATCTTGTAGGGTATTATCAACTATTAAGGTCTGTAAGATAGGTAATCCAGGTAGCACAAGAGACTATTAGAGTTGGTCCAAATTTTGGACCGCAAGTGATGTACGGACAATAAAAGGAGAGGTTTCGATGGTGCAAAGGAGATTAGTTCGGAAAGGTGATGGAAGTTGGGCTGTACTGTTTGCCATTAAAATCTTTGAATTGGAATTTCAATCACAAACAGAATAGTGTTACAATGTAGGACTTAGACGTAGTCCTAGGAGTACACTTTTGTTTTTATCTGGGTACTTGTGTCGATGGAACGAGTGGAAATGTGTTGACTCCGTTGACGATCTGACGACGATTTTAGATTCTCTGAAGGTCTGGGTTACTCTGGATGCCAGAACTTGCGGAGGGGAAGAAGACATTGAGTGTCTATTTCGATCTCTATGAGTGGACGTACGTCTCTGTAACTCTGATGATCTCGTTCTCTGTCTTTGTCTCTGTGTGTCTCTGGAAGAAGGAAATGATCCCTCTATTTATAAGCAGCTGGTTGAACTGCTCATACGCGCATATGTCGGATGCGCCTGGTCGTAGGAACACCATGTGGCTGATGCTGGCGGGGCGCATGGTTGATGTGCCCTGATTTGGGGATTAAATCCTTCATGTTGCGCCTGTGGTGCTGCGGAAGAGCTGACACGTGGCGACTGAGAGGATTCTTTGGTTGCTGAGATCTTGGGTGGTTAGCACCCCCTCGTGGACTGAACTGAGTCGAAGGACACGTGGCGTATGTCCGTAGATCAAAGATCTCGAATTTGGTGGAGAGGGATCGGATGAGCTGTGCCTAGGATCCGGCGCATGAGGAGATTTAGCTCGTAATCTTTAAAAATCATGAACCAGTCTGGGCGTATGGCTTTTGAGGTGCATGTTTTGGTCACATGGCTGGGGAGGCACATGCAGTAACTTGACTTCTGTAATCAGAAGTAAGTCAGAGGTGTATGACTTTTGAGGCGCATACAAATCTTCGGGCGCATGGCTACGGAGGCGCATGCGAGTGGTTGGTCGGCCACATGGCTTGTAACCGACAAAGGAGAGTAATGATGACGCTGACGTCAGTGGCGCTTCATTTTCTGTAAAAGCTGCTGCCGCTCTGTCATCGAGACATGGATGATGTCGTCTCAGACTTCAGCAATTAATGCTTTTTGATGAGCGATGAGCTTTTGAGTGGGCGCATTGATCTGTGTTCCACTAGGCGCATAGGGACGCGTGGGGCGCATCCTTACGAGACTCTTGGTACTGATGGGCGCGTCTGTTACATGGTGCATCTTCATTGGTCCGACTGTTGGGTTTCTAACATTTTGATTGTGCATGTTGACTGGGCTGATTTCGAAGGGATAGGTTCATCACCATGAATACAAATTTATTGCACGAAATTCGGAGAGCCTGCCACTTGGTGCATGGATTTGATCTGCCCGACCTATAAATAGCAGCAAGGAGAGAGTTTGTTTCTCGTTCTCTTTCGTCTTTCCGAATATAGATGAACTTTTTTGCTCGAGTACATTCCGTTGACAGGGCGCTCCCGAGGGTGAAGATGCGTCGAGTTGTCTTCGTACACACTCGTGAAGGTGACTGTTACATCCAAAAGTCGGGATCGTGGGGTCGCGACGCCGGCCGAAGGTGCCTGTTGCATCCAAAGATCGGGACATTCGAGTCCCGTCTTCGTTATGCTGGAAGAGCCACAGATCGGAATTATGGTTCTCCCATCTTCCTTGGGCTTTGGAGAGCTCTTCCTCCAGCTAGAGTGGGGTTGATCACCTGCTCTTATTATGCTCAATAACTGCTTTATTAGCCGAAGCACTTGATCGGGTCGAAGTAGGGCGCATATGCCAGACTGAGACGCTGAAGAGATGCGCCCGATTGAGACGCCGAAGAGATGAGCCTAGCTGAGACGTTGAAGATATGCGCCTAGCTGAGATGCTGAAGAGATGCGCCTGACTGAGACGCGCCTGGATGAAACGTAGCTTTAGGCGTTTTTTGATTTCTTCTTCGTAAAAAGAGTCTTTTATGTAAAAAGAGTCTTCTATGTAAAAAGAGTCTTTAGTCATATAACAGACTTTTATGAAATAAGAAGCCCATTTATGCTGCTACTCTTTTACTGTTTTATGATATTTTCGGCGCATGTTGACTTGGGTAGTTGATGCGCCTAAAATTTTCATGATTTTACAAGACCTCCTTCAAAGTTTTTGAAACTTTCTGAAGTTTTGGAATACTTTGAATAAGAAGCATGGTGGTGTCTTCAATGGGGAGCATGACTGTTCAGGGTGTATGATTGCTCTGCGCATCTGTTGATGAGGCGCACGCTCCTCTCAGTTTTAAATGCCAATGAAAATGTTTTGGAATAAACGAAAAGATTAATGATGATCTTTTGGATATCCGTCGTTATCATTTCGCAGAACCCCAAGCGGCGGCTGACGTCACGCTTTCATCGGTTCACATGTATGACTAAGCCTATAAATAGGCATCTGGTGGAGAGAGAGTCCTTCCTCTCTTTGCTTCCTTCTTTTCTAGAGTTCTTCTTTCAAAAAACCCTAACTTCTTTTAAGAGATGGCTCCCAAAACTCCTCGCGGTGGTGCTGGCCGAGGGCAAAGCAAAGGAAAAAAGCCTGCGACGATCGACGTTGATGATGTCCCTAGGACGCCCATCGACGTTCGGCCGGCGATGATTGGTGGGTTTCGTCATTCTTTGTCGTACCTTTCTGTACTTGCGTAAAAAAAATTTAGAACTCACATACGTCGACGCACATGGACCTCGAGTCCTGATGATGTGCTGAAGCTTCCCGCTAATGCGCATGGACTTTGAGTCCTGATGATGTGCTTAAGCTGCTTTCTGATGCGCATGGACTTCGAGTCCTGATGATGCGCTGAAGCTTCTTACTGATGCGCATGGACTTCGAGTCCTGATGATGCGCTGAAGCTTCTTGATGATGTGCATGGACTTCGAGTCGTGATGATGCGCTGAAGCTTCTTACTGATGCGCATGGACTTCGAGTCCTGATGATGCGCTGAAGCTTCTTGCTGATACGCATGGACTTCGAGTCCTGATGATGCGCTGAAGCTTCTTGCTGATGCGCATGGACTTTGAGTCCTGATGATGCGCTGAAGCTTCTTGCTGATGCGCATGGACTTTAAGTCCTGATGATACGCTGAATCTTCTTGCTGATGTGCATGGACTTCAAGTCCTGATGATGCGCTGAAGCTTCTTTTTAGATACGCCTGAGCCTTGGTTCAGTGTATGCGCTTCTGATGATCGTCCTTCTCTTGAACGAAGTGCTTCTAGACGCTGATCTCTGTCAGATGGGGGTTGACTATAACGAGGAGGTGATAAATCCTGTCCGAGCTTCCATTATGCTTGATCAGCCTCCCGAGAGAATGACCTAAATCTGGGAACAACAGTATACGTTCCTCCAACGGATGATGGAGCGTGGCAGTTTGAAATCTGTCGTTTCTGATAATGTGACTTTCTTGAAGCCTGAGTTCCTGTTTAGGGATCGCCTCACTTCTACTGAAGCAAAGGTGTTGAGGATCAAGAAAGATTGGTTCTTCACAGCCAAAGAGGTGCACATGTCCATTAAGCAGCTCGAGCGTCAACGGCCTTTGACAGCTTTCTGTCGTCTTGCTTCCAAGAGGAGGATGACATGGGAGCTAACCCCATTTCAGGGGAAAGAGGTGGCGGGCACCATCAGGATCGACGCTACCTCAAACCAGAGGGATACTTTGTCCGCCACGCGGGCTGGGCCTTCTTTCACCTAGCGAACTCTACATCTTGGAAGTATTTATAGTGACGTCCCTGCCGACACTTTTGCCTTTGGTGCTTCGACTTTCGTAAATCGTATGCTGTCATCGAAGCGATCGTACCCGAAGGGTGAATTTCAGGTAGAGGGTTGGTGTCATTATGTATCCAAGTAGGACAGGCTGACACTCTGGGTTCTGACGAAGTTTCAAACCGAACTCAGGGAGATTGGGCTGACTGTCGCTATCCGTGCCACCAAGGGGGGCGTCGACATCAATAGGCATATGTTCCTTGTGCTCCTGGAGATGTTTAATACCCAGACCGGGACCTTCTTTACTCCGGTAGGGGAACTCGGACTTGTACTTCATAAAATGTATGAGGTATCGAGGCTTCCTTGGGGATCTGAACCCTATGAGGAGTACTTCCCGACTAACGAGGAATTCCAAGTCCTGGGGGACAAAGAAGAGGAAATGATGGCTGTCTTCAAAGAAGTGGCGAGTCATCACTATTATATGCAGAAGAAGGATAAGGGCGGGGTGCAGCCCCATGTGACTGTATGGAGGGATTATGTCTTTGAGCAAGACAAGGAGGATCCCTTTCGGTTTACGACTCCGCCAGCTCTCTCCAGTACTGAAGTGCTCTCCGAAATGAGTAGACTACATGAGAAGAGTCCCCGCAAAAATGAGGACCGAGAGTCGGACGAACGTTCCTACAGCTATTTTTGGCACCGTACCATCGGATGTCGTCCAAAGCAGTGTTGGCTGCTTATCTTATGATTTGGCTCCGAGATTACGTCTTTTCAGGCAGGTCAGGCTCTGTGGAGAGGGTGACCCGGAACCTCATCCTGCCAGCTGTGAAGTTGTTTTTTGGCCGTCGTCTGGCTCTACTCCCCGCGATGGTGTGTAACCTGCTGCAAGGTTTACGAGAATTCGTAGGTAACGTCATTCATGGACGAGGTAAAAATGATAACTTTTCCCGTGCCGAACTGCCGTTTCATTATCTGATGGGGTGGTTGATTTTGCACTATCCCAACGTGATGAGTCCGGGCCAGGAAGAAGATCACGTGGCCGGAGATGCATTCCTCCGCCGCTTCTACCAGAGGAAATGGCTGCATACTTGTGTTCCTGTTTGTAGGAAAGTTTTATCCTACCTTCAGGGATGGGAGATCACCAAAGTTGGTCCCATCTTTACAGGCTTCGAGGCTAACGATGATTTAGCAGATTCGGGTGAAGACACAACAACTCTGCCTCTGTGGGGATTCTATTGGTTGCAAAGCATCCGGCCATCTCATTTGGTGTACTGGAATAGGAACTAGTATTACCTGGAGCCATAATTGCCGAGCTGTTTTGCACGTCAATTCGGCTATGCTCAATTGATGTTAGAGAACCCCAGTACTAGCCTGGGGTATACTGGGAGTCTGCTGGATGGGACACGAGCTTGGCATTACTATAATACCGGATGCACCGGGGCTCGCTTTAGCATGCCAGTTCTGAATCCCCGGTCGCCGATTCATTTCTCAGCCGCTAAATTTATTGTGCTATGAACACCGTATCCCCTGGATATGATAGGGAGACCAGCTTCATTGTCGGCACCCAATTAGAGGCGATTGGGAACATGTTGGCGAAGGCTCGATTGTACCGCCCGCCAGAGGTTGGTTACCGAGATACCCCTACCGTATCCTCGGGAGGTACTCAGACAGAGCCCTCGGCTGATCACCCGAAGAGACGTGCCGACACGGAGGCCGGTTCTTCTGTGCCGAAAAGGCAGAGGAAAGCAGTGTCACTGGTAGTGTCAACAGAATCATCTCCTATAGAGGTAAGGACGTCCTACATAGCCTGGTTCATTCTACCATTCTTGTGACATATGCCTTTTTTTGTAGAAGCCGCTGAAGAGGAGATCCCGAGCTTCGAAACTGGGTGCTAGCAGACCGAAGTTGGTGGCAAGCACATCTGATGAGCGCATTCCGCCGATTATCGCATCTTCCGTGGAGGAGAACCCTGATGATATCGCTTCTGTGGAGATTTTAGTATCTCCAGATTATGTTGGAAGGGAAGCTAAAGATGCAGCAGTTCCCAGGGTAGTACAAGCTGCCGTGGGGGCCTCTGGTATCGAGGTCCCAGCAGAAGCGGTGCTTCCGGATGAGGAAGAGGAATGGAGTTCGTCTTCTTCGGATGACGTTCCTCCAGAGATCCCTGAGCCTATAGTAGGGGCAGCAGGCGTGGTTGTAACAGAGGAAAGGGTTGATTCCTCTTCTCATCATGATGAAGGGAGGTCGGCTACACTATTGTCGAGCCCTACCCCGGACCCAGGAGTGGAAGCCAAGCTGGCTGCCATCCAGGAGGTACTGGCAGACTCCATTCCTGCGGAGGGATTTGATGAGGGAGGCGAGACTCGTCTGTCGAGCCCGACTCTAGAGAAAATACCGAGTCTGGGAACGGGTGTTGATCCTGCTGTCTTGCCAGAGGAGGAATGTCCTGTGCGGGCTGCAGGTGATGTTTTGGAGATGGAGGAGACAACCCCAGACGTCGGCGGTTCCTCCGAGATTGAAAAGGATAAGGGTTTGCTGGTGAAAGAACCCTTTGTCGCTCCTTCTACTTGGGGGACGATATCGACGCCCCATTCGGCTCCTTTCGCTCTCTTGGCTCCTCGGGCGAGCGGTAAAGTTCAAGTCCCCAACGAGGGAGGGTCCGCTGATGTTGAGGTTTCAGCCTCGCGGATTGAGGTCAGTAGATCTTCTTCTGGTCCGTCGTCCATCATAGCAGCTCCTACAACTCCTGCTATGACGCCTCAAGTGTTGGCTGATACGGTTGAGTATATACAGTTTATTGTCGAGGTAGTGTACAAGATGCTGCAAAAAGGAGTATCGACAATGCTGAATGCGAACGGGAGTTTCACGACGGCAAAAGCTATGGCACTTCCTTATATTGGTCTGATATATTCCTACCGGGGCCATGATCATATGGCTGACATTTTGGAGGCGTATGTGGCTAAGCTCGGACAGCATCTTTTCGAACTTCGGAGTATTCGGCGGAATTACTTTTCTGCTCTGATAGAAGCAGAAAAGAAGAAATTGATATCTGATGTCGAGTCGTCTTATCAAGCCACGATGGCCATCTGGGACCACGAGATGGCCGATGTTGAGGCTGCGGCAGAGAGATTATCTCAGTCCACGTAGGAGAAGGTGGACCTATGGGCCGCATTGGATGCTAGTATAACGGAGGTTACTGCCAAGATTCGCCTCCTTGAAGACCAGCGAGCCCAACTTTTACTAGATGATGAGCGAGCTCAGGCTGAGCACGTAGCATCCAAGGAGAAAAAAGCAGCTTTTACCTGCCATATTCTTTCTCTGACCTGCCAGCGGCAAGAGTTGGATGCTAAGTACGAGATGATACTACTCCTGAGGCTGTGGAGGTGATGCGTCAAGAAGCTGAACGCCGAGTCTTGGCGACTATAGGGACTCGGGCTGAAGACTTGAAGCATCGGATCGAAGAGCTTTCTGCCAATCCCAATGATGCTTAGGGATTGTAGTCTCTCTTCTTTTTTTTTTAATTTTTTTGTTTTTGGCAAGTTTGCTGGGGATGTAATCCTTTATGTTTGAATACAAAATAAAGAATTTTTTGGTGTGTTCATCCTTACTGTCATGAACTAGCGATTTGTGTGGACCTATTATCTTTTGCGCACCTTGGTTTTCAGGTACAGATAATAAGTTTGAGAGGACCGACATGTTTGCTCAGAGGTAATGTGGACGTGGCAAATATGGGGTTCAAAATGACGGAATCTTCCTACTCAGAGGTGTTATGGACGTGGTAGGAGTGACTCTGGGGGGATACGAGGAACTACTCAGAGGTAATATGGACATGGAAGTTCTACGATCGATGTACGACAACGCAGGGATTGTCTGTACGGGATGTTTACTCAGAGGTAATGTGGACATGGTAAATATGATAAGTAGCGCAATCCTACGTAGTGTAAGATTCCGCTTTGTAGGGTATAGAGGAGCAACTCAGATGTAATATGGACATGGTTGTTCTTCTACTGGAGATAGAATGCCACGGAACAACTGGGTTCCGAAAGCTTAAGATTTTATGAAAGGGAGGTGTATGTGAGGTCTGATGATCAGGTCCACTGATTCTCTTGCTAGGTAGAGATGGAAGTACATATCTAAAAGATGTCAAGAGTAATACTTCTTTAGGAACTTGCCGTTGATGGACATCATGAACAAGTCCCCGTTTGGTCGGGCGAGGCGGTAAGCACCGTTTGAGTATACCGTCTCTATGATAAAAGGTTCCTCCCACTTGGGCTCAAACTTTTCTGGTGTTTTGTGAGTCAACACCATCGGCCTCCTGACTGCCAGGACCAGGTTGCCTACTTAGAAAGTCCTCTGTTTGACCTTTTGTTGAAAGCCTGTGATATACGGGCTTGATAGAGTTCAATGTGTTGTTGAGCTAGGAGACTTTTTTGTCAAGTGCCTCCAGTTCTCGCTGACGATGACGTTGATTGTCCTCTTCTGTCAATTGGTTTGTGATTGCTACATGGAGTGAGGGTATCTGGATCTCAAGAGGCAATACTGCTTTGCTCCCGTAGACTAGAGAATGGTGTATTGCCCGTCGTAGTCCGTATCGTTGTACGGTAGGCCCAAAGGCATTCCCCGAGCTTTTCGTCCCAGTCGCGTTTGTTGGATGACACGACCTTTTTGAGTAGCCTAACGATAGTCTTGTTAAAATCCTCGGCTAATCCGTTCGCTGTCGGATTGTAGGCGGTTGATGCCACGTTCTGAATATGATTCTTGTCACAGAATCTGCTAAAAACATGACTGATGAACTGTGGACCATTGTCGTAGATAATCCTACGGGATACCCTAAAACGGTAGATGACATGATGCTTGATAAAGCCGATCACCCTAGAGCTTTTCACTTCCCTCAGTGGAACTGCTTCTGCCTATTTGGAGAAGTAGTCGGTGATGGCTAGAATAAAGCAGTGTCCCCTCGAAGAAGGAGGGGTGATAGGTCCTACAATGTCCATGACCTAAGCTTCGAAGGGCCAAGAGACGACCGTAGGATGTAGTGGTTCCGATGGTGTATGGATAAAGTCGGCGTGAAGCTGGCAAGCATGGCACTTTTTAGCATAGTTGACGGCGTCGGCTGCCATGGTTGGCCAGTAGTAGCCCATACGTCGCAGTCGATCCTGCAACGTAGGCCCGGATTGATGAGCCCCGCAAGTTTCGTCATGAGCTTCTCGAAGGACTTCGGCTGCTTCTTCATTGGATAGACATCGAAGGAGAAGTCCATCGTAGGAACGTCGGTATAACATTTTAGAAGCTGTATCATAATAAAATCGAAGGGAACGCCTTCTGACCAAGACGGCTTCTTTAGGGTCTTCTAGGAGAATTCTATTGACAGCGAAGTCGATGAATGGGAACCTCCAGTCTCGGACATTAACACCGGCACTTGTCGTCATGGCATGGGCCATTTGTATGCATATGTTGTTTTTAGGACAGACTAAGTCTCGACCAACTACCGTGACATAGTGTTGAGTCCCGAGGGGTGCCGCTAATGAAGCTGCGAGGCCAGCCAGAGTGTCAGCCTCCAGGTTTTGTAGCCGAGGTACGTGTTCTATGAAGAACTTGGTGAAGGTTGAGATAATATTCAATGCAGCTTCATGGTAAAGAACCAGATCTTCATGACGAACTTCATACTGCCCTCGGATTTGGTTAATGACGAGTTTTGAGTCACCATAAGCTTCCTAATGATCCACCCCCAGTTGTCGTGCCAATTGGAGTCCCATGATGAGAGCGTTGTACTCGGCAATATTGTTGGAGCACGACTTTGAAAGGGAGTAAGCACGCCGGATGATCAGCTGATCGGGGGAGACTAAAACCACCCTCACTCCTACGATGATTTGGCCTTTGGGGCCTTTTCTTGAAGCACCATCAAAAAACACTCGCCATACGGAGTTTTTTTTGGCGACATTTGATCCTTGGACCTCATCCGGGATGTCTTCATAGAGTCTGGAGGACTTTGGGATCGGGTGTACGGCTAAAAAGTCGGCTAGAGCTTGACCCTTGACGGCCTTCTGTGGGATGAATACCATATTATACGGTGTCAACATGATTGCCCATGTAGCTAGTCAGGAGTTCAATGATCCCAGCTTCGTCATGAGAACCCTGAGTGGATTGACTAGGGAGATGACATAAATTGTCTGGCGCCCGAAACGTAATAGCGAGTCTTCTGGATGGCAAACACCAAAGCCAAACATTCCTTTTCGACGGGGTTGTACCGGTGTTCCGCCCCGATCATTGTTCTACTGAGGTAGTAGATAGCTTGCTCGTAGCCTACATCGTTGTTCTGAGCCAACAAAGCACCGAGGGAATGATCCATGGCACGGACGTAGAGGAGAAATGGTTTGCCTGCGATGGGTGCCACCAGGACTGGCAGGCTCGTCAGGTAAGCTTTGATATGATCGAAAGCTTTCTGGCATTCTTATGTCCAGACGTAGGAGACTCCCTTCTTCATGAGCTGGGTGAAGGGTTGAAATTTTTCGGAAAGCTTTGCTATAAACCTTCGGATGTATGTAAGACGCCCTTGCAGGCCTCAAAGTTCTCAGAGGTTCTTCGAAGGGTTCATGTCAAGGATGGCTTTGGTCTTCTCGGGGTCGACATGAATGCCTTTCGCCGTGATAATGAAGCCCAAGAACTTTCCGCTAGAAACCCCAAGGAAGGATTTAGCGGGGTTCATCTTGAGTTGATGCGCTCGCATGAGGTCGAAGACTGTCTTTAGGTTTTGTAAGTGATCACCTTTGAGACGGCTCTTGACGACGATTTCATCAATATAGCATTCAACTATTTTGCGTAGATATTGACAAAAAATAGTACTCATAGCTCGTTGGTACTTCGTACCAGCGTTCTTCAAACCAAAGGACATTACTGTGTAGCAGAAAACCCCTTTCGGAGTCCTGAATGACGTGTGTTTTGCATCATCGGAGAACATTTTGATCTGGTTGTAGCCCGAGTATCCGTCCATGAAAGACATGTGTTCGAAGCCATATGTATAGTCAATCATCACGTCAGTGATTGGAAGCGGGAATTCGTTTTTCGGGCAAGTAGTATTAAGATCTCTGAAGTCGATACAGACTCGTATCTTTCCATTCTTTTTGGTGACAGGGACGACATTGGCATCCAATCCGGATGTTGTTCTTCACGAATGAACCCGCTGCTCAAGAGTTTGTCCACCTTTTGATCGATAACGTTCATAATATCAGGACAAAAACGTCGTTGTTTCTGCATTACAGGCTTGGCATCAGGTAAGATGTTAAGTCTATGCATCACAATCTGGGGATCAAGTTCCGGCATATCTTCATAGCTCCAGGCGAAGACGTCGATGTATTCTTTGGCTAATTGGACTAAAGACTTCCGGTCTCTTCCCCTTAGACTCTTGCTAATGAAGATAGGTTTGGAAGAAGACTTGTCCCCAAGGTTGATCTGCTCGACTTCGTCTTCGGTAGGGGTTCGCGTAATTCAAAACGAGACTCCCACTGCGCTCCTAGGCGTTGAGCCCAAGGTTCTTCCTTGAAGAATTTTGGCATTTGGTCTTTGCCTTCATCCTCTCGAGATTGTGCAGATGCCATGTTGACTGATAGCACCTTCCTGAAGATTGGGCCGATACTGGTATCAGAATCCCAAGTCGATGCTTCAGATGAATGAGAGTGCTCCACTTCTTCCGCTTTCGACCTCTCTGGAGTTGCCGGCGGCATGACATAGCCCACCTCCCGTCGAGTACGATGATAGTAGTCCTATGGCTTTTCCTCAGGTGTTGGGAGTCAGAGGGAAAGACGCCATCCTTTACCGTAGTTCAGGCCCTTGTTGCTTTTCAGATCGTAGCCCATCTTTTGGATGAGGTACTTTGTCTTGTCCGTGTATCGATAGACTTGTATTCTGCCGGAATCTGATTCTGGCTCGATTGGCGGGAGGTCTTGATGACGCTTGAATTTGCCAAAGATGATGGGTTCTTCATCCTGGTTCCGCGGTAGGACTATAAAACAAACTTATTGGGATGAGACTACTCGATTTACATGATTGACGGTCGTTATTTGTGTTTGTAACGACCACAGAGCGTTATATAGTGTATACATGGCATTCCAATGTGGAAGACTAGAATAATTGAAAGACACTCTATTATTGATAAAACACGATATTTTGTCTCGTGGGATTACATTGTCAAGAGAAGGTGCATCTATGTCAGCAAATATGTATTCTCCTAACTCTTCATATGTGAGCACTGGAGCTGGCTCGGGAGAACTCATCACTGGCTTGACCTTGGACTCTGAGAGGGCTATGTTGGCCTTCTCTTGCAGCTTGAGCGAGGCTGAAGATTGCGGAGGCTTGCCTCTAAGACGTACCTTTAGGGGTGCCTCAACTGTGCCTTCGGTGATCGGTGCCTTCCCTTGTATTTTTGCCACAAGGGGAGCCGACATTTGAGGAGGTTTTCCTTTGAGCTGTATCTTCAAGGGAGCTTCGGTGGATGTTCTACCTAGAGAAGTCGGTGCTTTTCCAGGTAACTTGATTGTCATGGGAGGCAGCGTTTGAGGCTGTCTTCCTTTGAGTCAAATTTTTAGAGGAGCGTTGGAAATCATCTCTGTCTCCATGTCCGTCTCTGCCGTAATTTCTGCTTCGTCGTCAGCATCATTGGCTTCCCCTTCATCGAGCGACTTATATAAGCTAGCATCGGTGAAGTAGGCTTCGACCCCTTTGAAGGGTTCAATGTCCACGAACTCTATTCGGATGATGTTGTTAGTGGACACGTACTTCATGCATTGGTGGAGTGTAGATGGCGCCACCATGTACTCGTGCAGCGACGGCCGACCTAGTAGGAGGTTGTAGTTGACGTCGGCGTCTACGACATAGCAAGTCGCTTCGGTTCGGAGATTACCGATATGGCATTTTAGTCAGATTTTCCCCAGCGGTTCACTTTTGCTGGCATTAAAACCGCTGATTGTAGTGTTGGAAGGCGCCAGACGGTGCATCGGGATTCCTAATATTGAGAGCAGAGTCCCCGGGATGATGCTGAGGGAAGACCCTGGATCAATCTGAATTTGCTTCACCTTGATGGAACCCACATACCCTGTGTAATACAAGGGCATGTTATGCCGGTTGTTCTTGAGCAGCATGTCTTGTCGGGTGAAGGTTATGTTGGGGATGACCTCCTCCTTACAATGGTAGTATGTATATGTTGTTGGGAGATCCTCAGGCTGCTTAACCTGACTGATGAAGGACTCAACATCCTTCAAGGCTTCATAGAGAGCTTCGTGGGTATCTTTGGAAAGACGAAGAAGCTCGAAAAGAGATAAGCGGGCAGAAGTACCGACAAGTTACGCCAGTATATCAAAGTTGTGGGACTTGGCTAGCCCCGAAGCATTTTCTCTTTGCAAAGGCTTGTCGAAGCGGGCCTCTACGTGCTTCTGTTTATTGGCTGCAGGAGGTCTGGATGGACCCCCTTCCTGGGCAGCAGGGGTGGTACAGGGAGGCACCACCTCGACGGCAGCTTCGTCCGGTTGGGCGTTCTACTGCGAACGCGTTTGTACAGGAAGTGCCTCTTCCGTGGAGGAAGAGACTATACGGCAAGACTTGGTCTTCTTGCCCTTGGTTTTAGGAGCAGAGCGTACCCCCGATTGAGTAACTTCGGAGACGAGGTCTGGGTGAACCCATACGATCTCTCCCGAAGATTTGGTGAGTGGGATGAGTCCACTCGTGTTATCATGGGTAGGAGGTAGGTTGACCACCTCTATTATCGCCTTTGGGATGGGGACGATACCATCTTGTGCTGTGGTTGGCAGCAAGGTGCCGAATTGGAGCGACACCAGGTTGACCGAGACTGTCTTCTTCTCGTAATCGATGGAGATGACATTTGCATTGATCATGCGTTGGATGTAATTCTTGAGGATGTAGCAGTCCTGAGTTGGATGTCCAACAAATCGATGGTAGTGACAGTGCCTCGGGTTGTCAACTCTTCCAACTCCCAACCTCGTCAGGACGCTTTGGGTCTGGTAGTTTAATCTTATCACCCTGCTTCAACATCTCGAAAAGTTGCAAGGTGTCTTCGTCATTGAAGGATTATACTTCCTTTGGCTTCGGTACAAGCGGAGGCTTTTGAGTAAGTGCTTGTGCAGTTTTATAAGCATTGACAGTCAATGCCTGCTTCCCCTTTGCCTCACGTCCAGGGTTGCTGGTAGCATGCCATTTTTCCTTATCCTCAAAGGCAGGAAAACTGACTCCCAGAAGGCGAGTATTGCATGCCTTCTTTTCAGCTGCTTCGGCCTCACTAATCAATGTGCTCCAGTCTGGAGGAGGAGTGGAGTTGAGCCAGAGCTTAACCGCAAGAAGCATGTTCATGCTGCAAGAGGAGAGGAGTGCATGTTCTGGCATACCCGAGGGCAGTCTCAAGCAGGCTTGTCAGAATCGTTCGATGAATGCTCGAACGGTCTCTTTTTCCGTCTGATGTGCTTCTATAAGGGACGCCATCGTCATGTCTCTTCCTTTGTCATAGAAACGATCGATGAAGAGGCATGTCAAGTCATCAAAGGAGAATATGGAGTTATCCGGGAGACTGCAGTACCAGTCGTAAGCCACTCCTTTCAATGCCCCGACAAACAGGCTGGTGAGTAGCGCATCTTCCTTCGTGAGATGTCCCATTTGAGACTGGATGTACGTCAGATAACGGCACAGAGAGTCCTTTCCTTCGTATGGTGTTAACATTTGTGGTTTATACTTGGGAGGATAGACGACTTTGTTCCATTTGAGGGGGTATGGTTGCGGGATCCCCATCTTCTGGTGCTCCTACTGTCTGTTCTTTGACTCGAAGCGTTCACGCAAGTCCCTGATCATCTCAACCACGTCTTCCGTGGAGCTGGGAGTCCGAGAAGGTGGAACAGTCTGGAGGTGTACATTCGAAGGTTCCGATACCCAAAGTGTGTCGCGGTAATCGGTATTCAAAGATGTCCGTTGGAGGGGCACATTTGATTCCCCGTTGGCTCCTGGGTCAGGATTGGTGGAAGGTGCCCTGGCCAAAGCTGACCGTATCTCAAATACTGCTTGAGTCAGTGTTTGCATGGAGGCAGATAGGGTTTTGAGTCCCCCCTCCAAAGTATCCATACGTTGAACGAGGTCTACTGGCGGAGCATCTGACTCCGTATCACCACCTCATGTCATGTATATTGTCATGACATGACTGGAAGTGGATGGATCTGTTGAAGCATCACTTTCAGCCTCGCTCTCCTGAAAAAGAGTCACTTCTCCTGGAGTTTCATCCTGGCTACCTCCAGTTATGCTCTGGAGGATTCGTCTTCGGAAGGAGGATCAACAAGGGCTTGACGACCCCCAGCTATTACTTCTTCTAAAATCTTCTTTCTCGCCCGGGTGCCTTCAAAACTCCTGAGGACGGGACAGTCATCTTGGTCTTCCTCGGCTGGCTCTTGGATGAGGACGAGGTCGAGGAGTTGCTAGTCGCTTTTCGGATTGATGAGGAGTTAGAGACTACGTTTCAAGAAGCAACCTTTAGTTCCGGCTCTTCTTCAATCGACACCTTCTTCCCGAGGCGACGTCGGAGGGGTGTTGATGATTGCAGTCGCTGGAGCAAAGACTGCCTTTGTGGTGGGACTGCTGTCTTGCAACAACCGTTGATGGTGACCACAGCACAGGTGTGCCCTAAGAGGGGCGCATTGTGCTCGTCGGTCGGCTCTCCTGATCGATGTTTGTGAATGATCACATTACACAAATCTTTAGAGGAGAGTGCCACCTTTACACCCCCATCAGGCGCATGGCAAGGCTAAGTGTCGGGGTGATCAAGTGAATATTGTACCCCCTGATCCAGCGCATAAGATGCGCCCAGATCAGTAGTGGAGGAACAACATTTATAGTGACTTGAACCAACCTCAGACACACAAGCAAAGTAGGCGCGGGGGTTCAAGACCACAGAATTTTCCTTGCACGACTTGGTTGCGAACGCAACAGATACGTCCAAGTGAGACAAGGACTTTGAGGGTCAGCTCATTTCTGGCACAGAAGCACCCGAGTCAACTTTGTACAGCTTACCATCAGCAGCGCGTATGATTGTGAGCGCATGCTTCTGGTTTGCCGTTGGCATAGCACGTTTGAGGCGCATAGCCCGTGCCACCTTGGACTTCTTCGTACCAGTCCACTGGGGCGCATAGTACTCAGTCTAAATTATCCTCACCATGACAGCGAGTGAGTCTGTCAAAGACAGAGGCCTTCTGCAGTACACCAGAGTTCATGCGCAGGGCGTTAGATGCGCCCCTGCTCCGTCGGCGAATCTTCCTTGACCGAGAAGGAGATGGTTGGGGAATGTGGTCAGCACCACGTTTTCCCGAGAGATGTGTTGCACCCGTGGGCACATCCTGGCTGCTGAGGACGTCAGCGAGAAGGATAGGTTGCATCGGCGCATCCCCTTCAGTAATGGTGCCAGGGGCCTCCATCATGCGCTCCCAGGCTTGGCCAGTCTTCTTCGGCTTCGACAACCGCTTCGAAGGACTTGCTCTGCCTTCAGAGATGAACTCCTCATATGCCTGTTGATCGAGGCGTACGACTAGTGTCTTGTGGGATGATCCCACCTTCACGTCGTCAGATTGTGACACAGCTTTCTCATCAGAGGAGAAAGAGGTCCCCAGCAGAGTCGCCAACTTGTTTGCCATTAAAATCTTTGAATTGGAATTTCAATCACAAATAGAACAATGTTACAATGTAGGACTTAGACGTAGTCCTAGGAGTACACTTTTGTTTTTATTTGGGTACTTGTGTCGATGGAGCGAGTGGTAATACGTTGACTCCGTTGACGATCTGACGACGATTTTTGATTCTCTAAAGGTCTGGGTTGCTCTGGATGCCAGAACTTACGGAGGGGAAGAATACGTTGAGTGTCTTTTCCGATCTCTTTGAGTGGACGTGCATCTCTGTAACTCTGATGATCTCGTTCTCTTTCTTTTTCTCTGTGTGTCTCTAGAAGAAGGAAATGATCCCTCTATTTATAAGCAGCAGGTTGAGCTGCTTATGCGCGCATATGTCGGGTGTGCCTTGTCGTAGGAATGCCACGTGTCTGATGCTGGCGGGGGCGCATGGTTGATGCACCCTGATTTGTGGATTGAATCCTTCCTGTTGTGCCTGTGGTGTTGCGGAAGAGCTGACACGTGGCGACTGAGAGGATTCTTCGGTTGCTGAGATCTTGGGTGGTTAACACCCCTTTGTGGACTGAACTGAGTCGAAGGACACGTGGCGTATGTCCGTGGCTCAAAGATCTCGAATTTGGTGGAGAGGGATCTGATGAGTTGCGCCTAGGATCTGGCGCATGAGGAGATTTAGCTCGTAATCTTTAGGAATCACGAACCAGTCTGGGAGCATGGCTTTTGAGGCGCATGTTTTGGTCACATGGCTGGGGAGGCAAATGCAGCGACTTGAATTCTGTGATCAGAAGTAAGTCAGAGACGCATGGCTTTTGAGGCGCATACAAATCTTCGGGCGCATGGCTGCGGAGGCGCATGCGAGTGGTTGGTCGGCCACGTGGCTTATAACCGACAGAGGAGAGTAATGATGACGCTGACGTCAGCGGCGCTTCATTTTCTGCAAAAGTTGCTGCCGCTCTGTCATCGAGGCATGGCTGCTGTCGTCTCAGACTTCAGCATTTAATGCTTTTTGATGAGCGATGAGCTTTTGAGTGGGCGCATTGCTCTGCGTTCTACTAGGCGCATAGGGACGCGTGGGGCGCATCCTTACGAGGCACTTGGTACTGATGGGTACGTCTGTATGATGCGCGGGATCTGACCAGTATGTCTGTTACATGGCACATCTTCATTGGTCCGACTGTTGGGTTTCCAATGTTTTGATTGTGCATGTTGACTGGGCTGATTTCGAAGGGATAGGTTCATCACCATGAATACAAATTCATTGCACGGAATTCAGAGAACCTGCCACTTGGCGCATGGGTTTGATCTGCTCGGCCTATAAATAACAGCAAGGAGAGAGTTTGTTTCTCGTTCTCTCCCATCTTCCCGAATGGAGATGAACTTCTTCGTTCGAGTACATTCCGTTAACAGGGCGCTTCCGAGGGTGAAGATGCGTCGAGTTGTCTTCGTACACACTCGCGAAGGTGACTGTTACATCCAAAAGTCGGGATCGTGGGGTCCCGACGCAGGCCGAAGGTCCCTGTTGTATCCAAAGATCGGAACGTTCGAGTCCCGTCTTTGTTATGCTGGAAGAGTCACAGATCGAAATTGTGGTGCTCCCATCTTCTTTGGGCTTTGGAGAGCTCTTCCTCCAGCTAGAGTGGGGTAGATCGCCCGCTCTGGTTATGCTCAATAACTGCTTCCTTAGCCGAAGCACTTGATCGGGTCGAAGTAGGACGCATATGCCAGACTGAGACGCTGAAGAGATGCGCCTGATTGAGATGCCGAAGAGATACGCCTAGATGAGACGCTGAAAAGATGCGCCTAGCTGAGACGCTGAAGAGATGCGCCTGACTGAGATGCGCCTGGATGAAGCGTAGCTTTAGGCTTTTTTTGATTTCTTCTTCGTAAAAAAGAGTCTTTTATGTAAAAAAGAGTCTTCTATGTAAAAAGAGTCTTTAGTCATGTAACAGACTTTTATGAAATAAGAAGCCCATTTATGCTGCTACTCTTTTACTGTTTTATGATATTCTCGGCGCATGTTGAATTGGGTAGTTTATGCGCTTGAAATTTTCATGCTTTTACATGTACGTGTTTGCCTGCCAAGAAATTGAGAGAAAGGAAAACGAAACTTGATCCTATGTAATGCTAAGTTTCTACATGGAACACTTCCATTTTCTTTTCCTTTCCCTAATTTCCTCCAAATTAAACAAACCCTCAAGGAACACATCACAGTTGGAAATTAGGGTTCACATCTATTTCACCAGACAAGTTCCATGAATTTATTTTTAGAGGCTTAACTTTTATTGATCACCTTTTTCACATGGTTAACCTACCCCATATATCGTCTTGGTAAAAGAATGTTAAAGTGTAAACAGACCAACTAAGGAAACAATTCACATAGTCTTACATTGAAACCTTTATTAAATAAAATAATTCATGATGGAGTTTATCGTATAAACCCAGTCATAGGATTTACATAGTTGTCTTCATCACGTATTCACAAGTTTGGCGTTGAAGAATTATTTTAGAAAATGAATTCAACAAAAGATAGAAATTTGGTGAATGCTTGTATTGAATAAAAATATTAGAACAACTAATAGAACAGTCATATTTAGAAGAAGAAAAAATAGACCAGTCAATACTTTTCATATACAAATTGACAAGTTAGTTCAAAATATACATAAATTTGATGTGTTAAATGTTAAATCTCATCTAATCCTTCCGTTGTTACCTAAATTTATTTGTAATTTTTAGATGAAAATCTTGTAGTTTTGTAAAAAAACAAAGCTAATATGTATAAGTTGAAATGTATCCAATAGCTACGAAAACACCAAATTTGCTTCCAACTTTCTTAAGTTGGGCACATAAGAAAAGTAATTACTAAGATGCTCATAAAATGGGTGAGTTTTGCATGGCTCCTCAATGACAAAATAGTAACCCAAATGCCTATATTCTTCTCTCCAAAGAAATGTTTCTTCTCCCTCCGATACATTTCTTCCACAGTCCCTATTCCCCTCTGAAGAGTTGTATGTCGGTTCGACTTCCTCAATCTCATTGACTTCTTATCCAACTTCTTCAATGTCGACCACACACCTCGCCTTGTTCCCGGCTTCCTAGGGCTTGCCTACCTCAAGGGGTTCCAAACCAACAACACTAGATCTGGCCTCTGATGCGTTTTTTTAGTCTTATCTGTGCCAATGAATACTTTGTGAAATTTGCATTTTTATCTGTATGGACTTTTCAAATTGTCGCAAGCAACATAATCATATGCGAATATATTTGTCTTGCTGTTCATTTGTGAATTAATCGTAGATTGTACAAAAAAAATTACAAATTTTGTTCATCTTCATCTACGCCTTCTCTAAATAGAATAGGGTCAGCTATTGAGTTTGAAAAAGCTCCAACAAAGACTTGACGAAGTTCTTTTGGCAGGCCGCTAAGTGCCAACATGATACCAACCCTCTCTCCTTTTGTGCCAGATTCCTAGGTAAGGTATCTATGACCAAGAAGCAGCCAACTAGAGTTGATTTGAATGTCTACATCATATATATATATATATATATATATATATATATATATATGGAGAACCGAGAACCGCTGCAATCGACCCGAAGCGCAAGCGGTGAAGAATTGGAGGGTACCCGATCAGGTAATTAAATGTCTATTATTGTGTGGAATATCCGTGGGGTGTGTTATGTAGGAAGATGGAGGGAAGTTAGATATCGACTCAAGAATGAACAATGCAGTATCAGTGCATTGTTGGAGACAAAGATTAAATCTGATAGACTGCTGACTAAAAGAACGCAGAACAACTGGGCACAAATTCACAACCTGGAGCATGGTGATATGGCTCGTATCTGGCTGCTTTGGGATAGACAGCACTGGGATGGACGGGTCATACAAATCTCGGACCAACTTGTGGCTGTTGAATTTACACACAAAGGCGGACTCAAGGTCATACTGGGAGATGTTTACGGCCATAATGACATGAAAAGGAGGGAGAGACTATGGGACGAAATCGCCCAAGTCAGTCTCTTGGCGGAGACAACTTTACAACTCCCGACGTTATTTATTGGAGACTTTAATTCCATCTAGCATCAGAATGAAAAAAATCGGAGAAAGTGTTGTGCCGGAGTCGATGTTATACGACTTCGAACAATGCCTACTACGAGCTGGACTTAAAACTCTGGAGAGAGGCGGACATCTATGGACATGGAACAACAAAGCGTCGAGAGGCCGAGCTATATGCCAACTCGACCGAGCCATTGGCAATAGTTTATGGTACCTGTCATTGGCCTCGCCGCAGGGACGAGCGACCATTCTCCTCTAAGTGTCAAACTTATGGACAGGATCCAGAGTCAGGCAGTCCCATTTCGCTTTAACAATGGTTGGCTTCTTCTTCAATGCTACCAAGAAATGGTGGAAAGAGGCATGTCCACACCGGCAACAGGGAACGCACAATTTCGCTTCACACAACAGCTCAAAAATGTAAAAAAGGCATTGAAGCAATGGGTGCTGAGAAACCGAGTAATGAACTTGCCATGAAGAGGAAGGAACTTCACAGCATACAACATAACTTAAAGCCGACCCTCTGAACGAAGATCTCGCCCGGAAAGAGGGATCCCTCGCCGAAGAGGTCGGAAAACTGCAGCTCGCTGAGGAAGTGACAGCCGCGCAATGCGCCAAGTGCATGTGGCTCCGGGAGGGGGATAAATGCACTCGGTTCTTCTATGACATCATTTGGACGCGACAACACCGGAACCGAATTCACCATTTAATCGAAAACCAAGGCCAGGTCGTAACAACGTCAGAGAATATTCGAGCCACAGCAGTCAGGTATTTTTTTCGAATTATACAACCAAAATAATTATCTCACATGTTTCCCCCTCTTGTATGTAAAAAGATAGTGACCCACCTGGGGCAACGAAGGCCTGCTCGCCCCGGTCACAATGCTCGCCTCGAAGGCCGGACCCATACTTCCCATCCGGTCCGCACCCACATTTATTCCTCCACATGGAATAAAATGTGCTTCTTCCGTTGCTCGAGCCTACAACCTCTTGGGAGGATGTGTCTTACTCTAACCACTTGAGCTAGTTTTCATTGGATATATATATATATATATATATATATATATATTTTTATATATATATATATATATATATATATATATATATATATATATATATATATGTTGTTAAATATATATATATGTTGTTAAATATATATATATATATTTAACAATATATATATATATATATATATATATATATATATATATATATATATATATATATATATTTTTTTTTTTTTTTTTTTTTTTTTTTTTTTTTTTTTTGAAGCAATGGGTACTTGTGGCGAACTCGCCTCCACTGGGGCTCGAACTCCCGACCACTTGGGCCGCATGCATCTCTCTTAACCACTAGGCCGGAGGTCATTTGCATATATATATATATATATATATATATATATATATATATATATATATATATATATATATATATATTATATGTTGTTGTTTGATATCCTCCTAAAAGAAATGCTTCACTTAAAAACTTAATGGGAGTTCCCGAGACATTAGATCTTTATCTCAAAAATTGCACTCAACTGCTTATCCTTGTAGATCAGCCAGCATGACTTCCTTCAGTCTTAGGGAGACCAGGGATTTGCGTGGTTATGTCTATTAGACTATTAAACATATTCATTGTGCCTTTCAACTACACCCCTCTGCCTTCACCCTCCAACAAAAACCTTGTTTACATAGCGAGGAGGATGTCCAATACTTCTCGAATGCAAGGTTGGAGGGAAGAAAGTTGGGGGCAATTCAGGCTTTTGAAAAGGAATGATAAATAGCTAGATTACGAATAAAAGGAGTCATCATAGAATATCGAGCAGTGGAGAAGAAAAGAATGGAGCTCTAAGGATCTGTCCTATCACATTTGTATTGTCGTTCTATTTAATAGATGTAGTAATAGAAAAAGCTGATAATTCTGACTTGGCCCGTGAGTATGACCCTATCCCTATAAGTGAGATCCAATCCCTTCTCCCGCCTGGCTATTTACCTTGATGGCTCAATCACAATAAGGAAGAAGAGTTGTTTATCATTACTTTACATTAGTTTCTTTTCTCCTCTCAATCCTGACATGTGTTTGACTGATGTGCTAGAAATTTTATTGCGCCCTGTCGATTCATGAGATAAAGAACATAAATTAAATTACGGAAGCGTACCTGAATCCATTGTTAGACTTGATGGATCTTGAAGCGAACGTCTCTTTATTGGATTCGATCTTCCAACTTGCTACGACCCTTAATGACAAAGAGGAATCCGAATCCTTTGTCCCTCTCTTTCGGTTGAGGGGGATGCAGAAGAGAAAAAGAGAAAACCTCTCTTTTGGTGGCCGTATAAGTTGGGGACCATAACCCTAATGAACACATATATTTATATGTTTTGACATTTCTAATTTGGCCCCTCATCAAAGTAGAATTATCTCCGGTATCTACACATTAATTCTATGACAATTATACCCTTAAACCAATTTCCAAATAGACCACTTTAATTTGGCTTAATTATTTAGATAGCCTAAACACAATTAATTTTACATGAGTGGCCCCTTAATTATTGAATAATTCCAACAATCTCCCACTGGGGTGTCACCTAGTTTGCATTCCTGCATGCTAAATCTTTTAAGCACTTTATCGATATAGAGGAATGCCAAATCTTTTAAGCACTTTATCGATATAGCTCTTTTGTGATAATCCAAGAATACCTCGAGAACGATCTCGGTGTATTTGAATTCCTAATACAAAAGAGACGTCACCAAGATCTTTCATCTCAAAGTTATTTGATAGAAATTTCTTAGTGTCATGCAATAAGCCTATATCATTTGTGGCAAGCAGTATTTCATCAACATACAAAATCAAAAAAAATAATTTTACTCCCACTGAATTTGTGATACACACAATCTTCAACTACGTTAACCTCAAAATCAAACGAGGTAACAACTTCGTGAAATTTATAGTACCACTTACGAGAAGCTTGCTTGAGTCCATAAATGGATTTTGTCAATTTGTAAACCATATTATTTGGATCTTTCGACATAAAGTTTTTTGGCTGTACCATATAAATAGTTTTGTCAATGTTACCATTGAGAAATGCTGTTTTGACATCCATTTGATGTAACTCAAGATCAAAATGTACAACATGTGCTATGATTGTTTTAAAGCAGTTCTTCAAAGATACCGAAGAGAAAAATTCTTTAAAATCAATTCCAAAATTTTGAGTAAAGTCACTAGTTACAAGACATACTTTATACTTATCCACATGACCCTTCGAATCCTTATTGGTTCTAAATATCCATTTGCAACCAATGGATTTCATACCTTTTGGTAATGGGACAAGTTCTTAAACTTTATTATCTTGTATGAACTTATACTCCTTATTTATTGTATCCACTTTGAGAACTGAAACTTTCCATGGCCTGACGGAAGTTGATTAGATCATCTTCCAGTATCCACAGTCTTCCTCACGTTCCTAGGAAAATATGACAATATTATCTGAAATTATATTTCTCCTTTCTCTGGTGGACCATCTTAATATTACCGGTTCTTGAGGTTGTTCAGTTTGTTCTTTAGGAATAATTACCTTTTCTTGAATGGGGTTCCACTACGTTGTCGTTGTTAAGGTATCTCAACAACGACTTATAGAGGTAATTCGACATTGTCTTATTGAGACTCCGAATTCACTTCTTGATCATGACATGTATAGAATCCTGTACATCGTCAAAAGTGATAGTAGGAATCGTAATTGATTTCTTCTCAAAGACAATGATCCGGACTTTATTTCTCCCCCAAACTCAACATCCTCAAAATCTATTACACTTCTCGTCTCAAAATTTTCTTTTGTATGGGATCGTATAATTATTAACCCCTTGATCTGTAGCATAACCAATAAAGTAGCTGCTTATAATTTAATTTTGGTCTGTTTTCCCTTTACACATTCAATATAAACATTAAAGTCTATAAAGTCAATGGAATCCAGATCTCATCAGACACAAATCATTCAACTCTATTTCTAGAGAAGTGACCTAATGCTTATGTCATAATGAGGCTAAAAAAATATATTGTTAATTTTGCGTTTAGTACCACATGACTTCACTTGCAAGGTTTCATTATAAGATGCAATAGTTTCAACTGAATATAGGTTATCATAAACCTTAAGGGAACCGTTACCAATAATATTTAAATTTAAAGATAGACTAAACTTATTGTTTTCAAATGAACAATGATAACCAGATTTGTCCATTAAGGAAACTGAAACTGAATTTCGTCTAAAAGACGGTACAATAAAAGTGTCTATCAAATTCAAATAATAATCGGTTCCTAAAAATAACCTAAAATGTCCTATTGCTTTCACTTCTACCGAATTACCGTCACCCACATAGATGTATCTTTCACAATCAATTGACTTTCGGTAACTCAGACAACCTTGCCTAGAACATTAATGTGGGTAGTCCTACCAGAATCTAACTACCATGAGTTTTTTGGTACTAAATCTAAATTAATCTCAGAACATATCAAATTTAGAAATGTAATTTTCTTTATACGCCATGAGTGGTACTTTGTACATTTCGTCCTTATGTGTAATATCTTATCGTAAAAGAACAACCCTTAGTTTTATATTGTTGTTTCTTTTGATCTAGACCTTTAGCAGCTACTGTATTCATTTCTTTTTGCCCTTAAAGTTTATCCCATTAAACATGAAAATTAAAATCTTATTGGCATATATTTTAACAATATTAACTGTAAAGATAACAAAGCAACAAAAACAAACATGATCTAACAAATAACCAAAGTGTAAAATATAGTCAAACAAATTCAAATATTGGTTAATCCCATCTCAAGATACCTAGTACATCATTAATATCAAGTCTTTGGACAGTGATATTAACTGCAAGTGGTACTCTTGGTGTAATGATCAAACATTGACAATATATCATGTTAAATAATAAGCCTATCTTTGGATCGGGTTATTATTCACATGTAAACCGTATAATTGTCACACATTTATCACCACAAGTATGTATGCAATTCGGCCAAGTATTAACCTTCCTTTGGGTCGGCTAATACTCGTATGAATTTACACACACAAACATCTAACATTCCTCATAGACTATCTACGCAAGAGATCAGGTCACTTTGGCGACATCTTATTTCAATGGGTCTATTTAGAATATTAGACGACTATTGCTAGTCACAAAAGGTACCAATTTTTTTGAATATTGACTAAATTTTACAAAACCGAATCATGTCCAAAACTTTATGTACATGCATAATTAAAATATTACAACTCAAATAAGATAATCATAAGCATGTGAATCTCTTTACATGATTCAAACAAATATTCTTAATTTGACTAAGCTTAGCATTGTCAACATAATAAAATTTACGTAATATTTCACTGAAGATATGGATCAATAGATTGCTTCAAATAACCCATAAAGATTATATTAAAATAATTTGCTGAAGATATGTACGTCAATAGATTACATCAAATATATGACTTAGAACATAAATTTATTGGAAACTAAATTTATGCCAAACATAAAATTGTCTATATTTGATTCCAATTTGTCCTCCAATGATCAACTTAGATTGAAAAACACTCTAAATTGAGTAACACCAAATATCTATCAGCATGAGTAATTGAAATCTAACCGACATTCCATATTATCACATGTCCAGCAATAAGCATATTCATGCATATTTAATATAATAGAGAATTTCTACGGTCATTATCACATGCGTCCATATCTAATATTTAAGCATGAACTGAGAGATCATTACTGTACATAAATTATGAATTCTATCAAGATTTTTTTAATATGGCGATCAAATCAACGAAGGATTGACAGAAAATCAATGTACTTGTAAGCAATGGAGAACCATTGTATGCAAAAAATAAAATAAATAAATTATGATGTGCAAACATGTTGGAACAGTTGTTTATGTACGGAAACAAATCAGAAGTAGAAGACAAGGTCCCAATAGTTGTTCTCTTTATTTAGCAATCTAGTACAACACTAAGGAAATATATAAATTATATTTTACCATAAATTATAACCCACCATGTGTAGTACTGCCAACAATTTTGATCAAACAACACAAACATAAGTGCCATCCTAGTCCATTAATTATGGATGTATCGTTTGGATACATGTTCAGCACGATTTGGCCGGAATAAAATTTTATTCGTGTATCAAGAAATCAGTTATTGAGAAACTATAGATCTAATATTCGTGTATCATAAATATTATTTTATGAACCATTGGAACCCTAAATTAAAATTAGAATAAAGGATCTATGATTTCTGAACAATAACAAAAAAATTGATTCTGAAACTTCAACCGCATAAATCAAACAGGAAGGCTCTGATACCACTTGTTAGAAATTTTATTGTGCCCTGTCGATTCATAAGATGAAGAACATAAATTAAATTGCGAAAGCGTAACTGAATCCATTGCTAGACTTGATGGATCTTGAAGCGAACGTATCTTTATTGGATTTGATCTTCCAACTTGCTACGACCCTTAATGACAAAGAGAAATTCGAATTCTTTGTCCCTCTCTTTCTGTTGATGGGGATGCAGAAGAGAAAAAGAGAAAACCTTTCTTTTGGTGGTTGTATAAGTTGGGACCATAACCCTAATGAATACATATATTTATATGTTTTGACATTTCTAATTTGGCCCCTCATCAAATTAGAATTATCTCCGATATCTACACATTAATTCCATGACAATTATACCCTAAGCCAATTTTTAAATAGACCACTTTAATTTGGCTTAATTATTTAGATAGCCTAAACACAATTAATTTTACATGAGTGGCCCCTTAATTATTGAATAATTCCAACATGATGTCGTAATCCTTGCATGCTATTGGTACAATATTTTGCTTCTATCTGATCCCTTCTTAATATTTTGCTTTAATATGTATCACTACTAGACAAGAGATACATAGGAGTGATAGTTTTTGGTATTTAAGATCAATCATTCATCATGATGGAGAGAATAATCTCATGCATTGAATTAAAACATGATCTTTTAATAGAGGAGTGCTTCAAGAGTATTTTGTGATCAGTATATAACTTTGAATTTGAAGTTGAAAGGAAGGACAACCATGACCAACCATGCTTTAGGGATTAAAGGATTGGGCAATTAAGAAATATGCCCAAAACAATATTGTAGTAGAAACGAGAATGCTAAGATGGATGAGGGGTAATACATTAAAATATATGATAAGAATGAACGTATTCAAGGGAAGGTAGAGGTGGCGTCAATTGAGGACTTGATGAGAGAAAATCATCGTAGGTGGTTCGAACATGGGCAACGTAGATCAATGGATGCTCCAATAAGTAGCAATACAATAGTAGTCGAAGGAGATGATAGGACAAGAGCTTGGCCTAAATGAACATGGATTGAAATTGTAAAGAAGGAGATGCTTTTTGTTAGTATTATATAATATTAGAGGACATGGCCCTCATTGAAGCTGGAAAAGGATTTAAATGACAGACCCCAAAATTTTGGGATAACAGCATTGTTGTTTTTGTTGTAGGGTGGCAGGAACTCATACCTTTGACTTTTAGCATATTAATTCTTATCTTTTGGTGAACCTTGAGTGCTTTGTGAATTCCATGATTGTTATATTAGTTTGCCTTTTGTTGCTTGTGATATGCAACCATGACCATCTTTCCAATCCAAAAATTTTTGACACTTGATGCACATGCTTTAGCGGATCATTCCTATCAAGGTCAAGATTGGTAACTAGCCATATTCCTGGACCATGCACATAATGAAATCACTTAATATAACGTATTGGTCATTATTGCAACCGAAGGGTGTTGACGACTGATCCAATAAGCCTTCCAGAACCAGACACAACTGGGTTATTTTAATCTTAATTTTCCTATGTATTAGTCTATCATATCTTAGTTAAAATATATGATCTGTGTTATATACTTATATTTTCATTCATCTTAATTTTCCTATGTATTAGCCTATTATATCATAGTTGAAATATATGATGTCGGTAGATACTTATATATTTTCATGTTAGTGGCAATGACCCTTATTTAGCTTGTTCAAGAAACAATCACAAATTTGCCTACGTTCAATTTCAGCCAAGTGTGGCTGAATTTGAGCATTACTCATGGTGGAATTTGAGAAATTTGAGCATGCTCATTTTTCTGGCTGGACGTATCGTTCCACGTAATTTCCTAAACATCTTATCTTCTACCAAATTTTTAACAAATTTTTTATCCTACAGTAAATTTTCCGGTAATTCTAAGAGAGGGAAAAATATATTCGGATATTCGGGAGATTTATTTGGAGAAAGTTCATTTTGAGGAGAATATCGTTCTTGTTATTTCTATATTCTTGTAATCTATTTTTATACGTGAAGTTTTGTGATGATTCGTGTGGATCGGAGGAGAAGTTTTAAGGAGTTGGCATATCTTTTTATTCCATTAGTGGGAAATTTTTTGGATTGGCCTCCGTTCGTCTCATAATTTTTTCCATTAAGATTTTTCAACTAAATATCTTGGTGTTTGTGTTTGACTTTCAATTTGTGATTTTGGCATATTGGTTGCACGTTTTTTTTTCCAGTACTCTTACAGTTTCTTGATTTCGGAGAACAATTTTTGTATTTTATTCCTAACACATGTTTCTTAACGAACATATATAAATATACAAAGCAGCATTTACAAGGTAAAACATGTCACGATCCAATCCCAAGATTTTGGGTCTAGTCGGATCATGTCCAGCCGATACCGTTGTGAGATGGCGGCAATAAGCTGTATCGATCAGTGATACTCAAGCACAACAATACTAAAATACGAGAATTTAAAAAACTTTTATTTAAGCAAAGGTTCAAGAACTAAAAGTCTGACTGAAACAAAACAGAACACAAGGGAAATATTCACATTACAACCAAGTTTTTCTTATTACAACTTTTAAAAGAACTAAAGCAAAAAAAATTAAAATTGGTTGCATCTAAGAATCCTGGGCCTCTTGGTTGGGTACAACTAACTCCTCTGAGCCCTGGTCAGATCTATAGTGTGTGCTATAGAGCAACTCATCTTCATTAAAGTCAACTAAAAATGTTGTTCTCCCGTCAAGAGCGGAGCAAGAAACATAATACCAAAATCCAGCATTTTAAACAATAATTAAGGATGCATGAAACAATATTTAAGTAGTTATATATTTTCTGAAAATAAAATAGCTCAAGAAACGATAATCTCTGGAAACAGTAAAGATGCAATCTACAATGATGCAATAGTGATTTGAGTGGTGACCGGCTGGAAGAGTCAATATGTGTACTAGTATTCATGTATAAATACTAGCATACGGTACGGCTCAACCCCCTGTGCGATAGGGGTTAGCGCGAGAGATTCAATAACAGTGACATGGACATTGGTCACAGGCACTAACACTACTCCCCAATCCCGAGTCAACGAGTCAATTAATAAATCAATTGAATCCGAGAGGGACCACGTGGCTCAATGTGTGTATACACTATATATATTCATGATGATGCAATGCAACTAATTGTCAATTTAAAATACACATATTGGTTATGAGACTTGATTTGGTTTTCTGGTGCTGTCCGTGAAGACAAGAAAGGTGACCTCGAATTTATGCCCTGAACCCTACATTAATTAGAACCTGACTTAGTAATCGATCTAAGGGTCCTTAGTCCATTCTACTACTAAACATAAAACCAACCCTCAATTATTAGTTAAAATACTAAATGACAAAATATTAATCTTATACGTGACAAAATACTACTTTTATACATAATAAAATATAATAATATTTTATTTATTAAACGACTAATAAAACCAATTAGTATGAATAGATTATTAATAGAGAAATTATCATTTATATTTAAACAGTTATTTCTAACGCATATATTTATTTTACTGAAATCCATAAGCAATAATGAATTTGCAATCACACACACACACACACACACACACACACACACACACACACACACACACACACACACATACACACACATATATATATATACACACACACACACACACACACACTAAGACCCCGATTCCGTCGAATCGATAGTCGTCCCCCGGCGTGATGCCGTGCGAACCTAATTTGCGAACGCACAAGGCATAGTCATAAGGCAATCCGAGACACGAGATCTAAGATTGTACGCAGACAAATTGAATCACACAATAAGTAAAGGAACTTGATTCTTTATTGATAATGAACATCATTTATAGACTCCGGTACAAGACTCATTGCCGCGCGGGCTACAACATGACTCGATTACAAAAGAGTGCCGACGAGATAGTTTTTCCATACATTGCACACATCCCTCAATATACACAAGTACTCCAGTGACCTGGATGGGAGGGACGCTGAGTCATCTTTCTTGGACTATCGAGGGCCTTCAAAGTGGAGTCGCTGAGAGAGAGAGTCTTCGACGCACGGCCGAAGCTTCAAAAGTCACGAACGTCGCCGAGCTAGTTGGCGCGTCCTTCCTGGTTTGCGGAACCTGCAAAGAGCGAGGATCAGCACGAAACACATGTACTGGCGAATGGCTAATTAAATCAAAGCTCTAGCATTTGATTCAAGAAGTTTCATAAACATGTTAGCTAGCTATTTCAATGATCTTTCTAACCGTCCTACTCGATTTGCATGTTAACATGTTTTGAGGCAAGCAAATGAAATTGTATAACATTGAGCAACTATCATATTCACCCCGTGCCACGTGCATTTGTTAAGCAGTAAGAAGGGTGTGAAGGCCACTGGCAATTTCAAGCCATCGCAGACATATAGCTGAGTTAGACGGCGACCCTTTCGCGTCGGGTAGCGAGCCCTGTGCGAAAGTTCCCGCATAACCCGCGCCGATGAAGGCTGGCACTTGCTATACACTCGTTCCTCCCGGGCCGAATCGGTCCCTTGGCCTAGGTAACCGTTCGAGGAAACTACACCTTGTCGACAAATTGTCCAATAACCGTTTTCCTTGGAACTTTGTTGATTTGGGTCATTTGGCCATATCGTTGCGATAAACATTAATCGATTCATTCATTGTTTTGCATAGACCAAGTATGATTGTATAAGAAAGCATGTTTTCCATTTCCAAAATCGGCAGTTCTTTAACAAGTGTTTCGTGAAGTATCGTGCCACGATTTCATTGATTCTACACTATTATGACAAGCATTTATTTTACTTCACACATTGAGTTTTGAAGTAGAGGGACTGGACGAAGGAGGTCAGCCACTCGCCTTAGGCTTGCTTCAAGCGAGCGACCGGTTGGCTGCGCTGTCGTCGCCTACGCGATCACCTGCAATCGCATAAGCAACTGATTAGAACACTGTGTATTTCAAAAAATTTTGATATGAATGCGAGCTCAAAAATGCATCACGAAAACCCATCGAAAACATTCACGAAAAGCGCATTCACGAAAACGAAAGCCAAAGCCAAATCAAGTGCGGCATGAAAACCAGAGCAACGGGAGGTCTCTCCCGACTCAGCCGCAGAGCCAATCCTCGAGGCGCAACCCGCTGAATATGGGACTTGGTTCCGAAGAAGCCATTCCATAACGTGGAATGGATCTTAATTCAACCATTCCCGTTCGATCGACTCGGTCGATTCCGACCTATCGGTCCCGACCGAATCGGTAGCGATAGTGTTCCTTTCTCGCGCACCCCGTGGACGGAGACGGGGCACGATGTAGGGACGGGGCACTACACCATAACCAACTAATAAAAAGTTTCGTCCTCGAAACTTAAAGATAGAACCTACCTCTACGAGAATAACGAAGGAAATTTCTCCTTTATTTCCGATTCAAGCTCCCATGTCGACTCTTCGACCGAATGGTTCCTCCAGAGGACGCGGACGAGAGGGATCACTCGATTGCGCATCAGCTTATCCTTGCGTTCTATGATTTGAACTAGTTTTTCAACGTAGGATAAGTCCGACTTTAGCTCCAGCTGGCCAAAATCTACCACGTGGCTTGGGTCGTGCACGTACTTCCGCAGTTGAGAGACATGGAAGACGTTGTGTACACCTTCAAGTGCCGGCGGTAGGGCAATTCTGTAAGCCACTGGCACGACCCGTTCAAGTATTTCGAACGGCCCAACGAATCTCGGACTCAACTTTCCTTTCGCGTCGAACCGAGTAACTCCCCGCATGGGCGACACTTTGAGAAAAACGTGATCGCCTACTAGAAACTCGAGCGGTCGACGATGAATGTCCGCATAGCTTTTCTGACGACTCTGCGTGGTCTTTAATCTTTCCCGAATGAGCTTGACCTTTTCTACAGTCTGTTCGACCAGCTCCGGACCGAGTATCTGTCGTTCCCCGACTTCATTCCAGCAAATGGGCGATCTGCACTTTCGACCGTACAAAGCTTCATACGGTGCCATTTGGATGCTAGATTGGTAGCTATTGTTGTATGAAAATTCTGCCAGCGGTAGGTGGACGTCCCAGCTTGATTTGAAGTCAATTGCGCAGAGCCGTAGCATGTCTTCGAGAATCTGGTTGATGTGCTCCATTTGGCCGTCGGTCTGAGGATGGTAAGCTGAGCTGAACTGCAACTTGGTTCCCAGTACCGACTGAAGGCTACTCCAGAATCGTGACATGAACCGTGAATCCCGATCAGAGACGATGGATACTGGAACTCCGTGCAGTCGTACTATCTCGTCAAGATAAATCTGCGCCAGGCGATCAACGCTCCAAGTAACTTTGATGGCGATAAAGTGCGCTGACTTGGTTAATCGATCGACGATGACCCAGATGGCGTCGTTCCCCCGTGGTGTCTTCGGCAGGCCAACAATAAAATCTATAGTGACATGATCCCACTTCCACTCGGGAATAGCGAGGTTCTGCATCTCCCCGCCCGGTCGCTGATGCTCAGCTTTCACCTGCTGACAGGCCATACATTGCGACACGAAGAGCGCCACATCTCTCTTCATCCCGTGCCAACAAAAGGTCGTGCGGAGGTCCTTATACATCTTGGTACTGCCTGGATGCAAAGTGTATTTCGCATAGTGCGTCTCCGACAGGATCTCCTTTCTGAGTTCTGAATCGTCCGGAACGCATAGCCTACCCTTCAATCGAAGCACGCCTGTTTCGTCTTCCGCAAAGTCGGTCGTCCTGCCTGTCAAAATTAGCTCTCGTACATTCTTCAGGTACGGATCGTTCGTCTGAGCGATCTTGATCCTTTCAAGCAAGCTCGGCTCTAACTGCAACTTTGCCAACTGCACATTCCGGAATCTAACTCGGAGCTCGATGCCCATCTCTTCTAGGTTGCGTAGCAATCTGGGGTCGATGGATAACGAGGCAATGTACTTCCGACTCAAATCGTCCGCCACAATATTTCCTTTTCCCGGCGTATAGTCGATAGTCAAGTCGTAGTCCTTGATCAGTTCAAGCCAGCGCCTCTGCCGCAAGTTCAGTTCCCTCTGCGTGAATAGATACTTGAGGCTCTTGTGATCGGTATAGATCGTGCATGCCACGCCATA
>JANAVB010002999.1:1158728-1171228 GCA_029216955.1 Iris pallida
GGACTCTTGGACATGATCAAGAACGGCTATCTACTCAGTTCAAGACCAAAGCGTTGTTTACCTGTTCGAGTCTGTATTTCTTTGAGTAATATAATCTTTTATTTTATTGAGTCTAGAAATACAATGTACACCGAGTCGTACTGGAAAATAGGCTATTCCAAAATAATTTCAAAATATTTTTAAAAATGTCTTTAGTTTTGAAAAACATTCGTATTTACAAAAGCTCCAAAAAGGTTTTCAAAATTCCCCAAAATCTATTTTGAAAAACCCTAACTAACCCTGACAGAACTCGGCCAGAGTTCGGCCAGAGTTCGGCCAGAGTTCGGTTAGTGGTCGTTTTGTTTTTGAATTACTTGGAACTTGGTCCTCCTGCAGTTGCAGATTTGACTGAGATTTGCTCATCGAGTTCTGTCCGAATTCTGCTCGAATTCTGCCAGAATTCTGTCTTTGGAACTCCTATAAATAGAGAAGGATTTCGATCATTTTAACTCACTCATTCACTTTCAATCTTCTCTCTACTTAAAGTTTTCAGTCTTCCAAAGAGTTTTTCTCGAGCTTTAAATTTCAGATCTCAAGCCAGTTACAATCCTCTAGTTGACTTGCCAGTGCGGTACGGTCTAGAAGTTTCTGAGTGATTGTAATCAGAAGGCTTGATAGAAGAATACCTCTTCACAATTGAAGTTGGATGAGTTCTTCGTATCAAATCTCGCGTTGTAGAAGTTGCAAGGACTTCGTAAGAAAACTTGCGGTTTTGACAATAGTGGATTCAACTGGTAGCAAGAGTTCTACCGACTGGACTAGTCCTCAACAGAGGAAAACCAGTATAGATCGTTGTCTTTGCGTTTGCTTTCTTATCTCTGCCTTTACATTATTTAGTTGTGATTATTATTCTGTAATCTTGCTGCTAACAATTTTTAATTAACATTATTTCGTTGCCAACTCTATTCACCCCTCACTCTAGATTATTCTGCTTTACGATTTTGTTCCTACAATTAGTATCAGAGCAGGTGTTACAGGTAAATCAAGGTAACATTATAATTATTTATTTATTTAATTAATTGTTATATAGATCACAGCACAACACATGGCAACTGTGAAATTCACAAGTGAAGGCCAGGCCATAAACAGACCTCTACTGTTTGATGGTACGAATTATACCTTTTGGAAAACATGGATGAGTTTCTTCTTAAAATCACTTGACTTTGATTTATGGTCTATTGTTATTGATGGCTATCAAAAGCCACCTCGTATAAATGTTGATAGAGTTTTAATTGAAAAACCCCATAATAGATATACAGAAGAAGAAAAGAAAAATGCCAGTCTTGACGCACGTACTATTAACGCTTTATTTTGTGCTTTAGACAGAACTGAATTTAACAGGGTGTCTATCTGCACAACTGCTAATGAAGTGTGGAAGCTTCTTGAAGTCACACATGAAGGCACGACTCAAGTTAAAGAATCAAAAGTTAGCAGACTTACTCAAGAGTATGAGGTGTTCAAGATGAAGCCCAACGAAACAGTTACTCAGATGTTTGAAAGATTCTTGGATATTGTAAATCCTTTGTCCTCCCTAGGCAAAGATTACAGTAACCATGAAAAGATTCGCAAACTCCTGTGCGCACTTACCAAGAACTGGATTCCAAAAGCTACTGCAATCATTGAAGGGAACGACCTCACAACTATGTCCCTAGAAGTACTCATGGGTAAGCTACTTACTCATGAACTGGAGCTACAAGATTTTGAAGAGCCTGCACCAAAGAAGAAGACGATCACTTTCAAGGCTCAGCACAGAAAAGCTGCTGAAGGTGATTCAGACAGCAGTAAATCTGATGCTGAAGATCAAACACTCCTAGCAAGGAAATTCAAAAGATTTATGAGATATGAGAAGAAAGCCAAAGAAAATAATAGCAGCAACAACTGGTATCAAGATGATGCTGTTTGCTATAGCTGAAAGAAGAAGGGACACATGAAGAAGGATTGTCCTACAAACTCATCATCAAGCAAGAAGAGCAACAGGTATGAGAAAGGGAACCTGAAGAGATCAACATCTCGGAAGTATGCTAACACCAGCATATGGCATGAAAGTGAAGCCAGCGACTCAGAAGACGAACAATCATAAGACGCTACAAATGTATGCTTTATGGCATCCGATCAGGTACTCTCTGAACCTGTAGTTGATACATATGATGACTTTACCTTTGAGCAATTAGGATAAGCCTTCAGTGAACTGATAAGTGATTACAGAAAACTGCGTAGTAAATATCAGACCTCTAAGAAGGTACTCAAAGAGTACAAAGGTGAAATAGGAAGACTTACCGACCAACTAGCTGAGGTTAGAAATAATGTTAGTGAGTCTGGTAAGCTTTCATCTGTCAAGCTCTTATTACACGAGACTACCAAGTCATCCGAAGAAAAAGACAAGGTTATTGACCAACTGAAAGAAGAACTTTCTAAAGAGAAGAAAAGTCTTAAATGTTCACAAGTCAGAATGGAAGCACTCACTTCTGACTATACTAAGTTGTATGACACTTCCAAAGATTGGAAATTAGGTTAGAAAAATAGCCTGAGACTGCTGCTTCCTACCCTAACACGTGTCACTTACCGAATAATAGGAACATTCCCAAACCAAACACTGTCAGACCTAACCATATCAAACCTTTACCCCAAAAGGTTAAGCCCAAACAGGATTATAGGTATGCTTTCTTCTATACTAGAAAACCTAAACCTACCAACCATGCACATCACTCAGCTTTTAACACTCATCATGCACAATGTCATTATTGTGGCCACACTGGTCATATTTTTCCTACATGTAGAATCATAAAGCTTGTTGATTTAAATATTTATGCATGGATACCAAAAGCTAACATTTCAGGACCCTACAAGAAATGGGTAGCAAAAGTTTTATCTGTAAATTGTTTTGTAGGTGGAACACCTTTCACATGCTAAAAGCAAATGGATCCTCGACAGAGGTTGTTCACGGCATATAACCGGTGACGCTATATTATTTGCAACACTGTCGAAGAAGAAGAAGGAAGGTTATGTCTCCTTCGGTAATAACTTGAAAGGGTATATCATTGGTATCTGTGATGTTGGTAAATCTTCCTATCCTATGATTAAAGATGTCTGTCTGGTTACGGAGTTGAAACATAATCTACTCAGCATAAGTCATTTAGCTGATCATGGTTATGGCATCAACTTTGGCAAAGACAAATGTACTATAGTTGATAGCTCAACTGCTAGTACTATCTTTGAAGGTATCAGGGAAGACAACATATATGTTTTCTATTTGTTGGAAGAAACTAACATTTCAGGTAGATGCTTAATGGCTAAAAGTGATGAGAGTCATCTGTGACATATGAGACTCGGTCACGCAAATATGGATACAATCTCAAGATTATCAATGAAGAAGCTAGTACACGGTTTACCGGACATAACATTCAAGAAGGATTCGGTATACAGTCAATGTGAAAAGAACAAAGCTACCAAATCCACATTCAAGTCAGTAAACACAGTATGTACTACTAGACCTCTACAATTGCTACATATGGACTTATTTGGTCCTAGCAGAGTTGCTAGCCTCGAAGGTAAGTTATATGCTTTTGTAATTGTAGATGATTACTCTAGATACACGTGGGTATATTTTTTGACACGCAAGAATGATGCATTATTCGAATTTGTCGCCTTTTACAAGAAAGTACAGAATGAAAAAGGTTACATGATCACTCGTATTAGAAGCGATCATGGAGGCGAATTCGAGAATGCAGAGTTTGAGCAATTTTGTCACACACACGGTTTTGTACACGAGTTCTCCTGCCCTAGGACTCCACAACAAAATGGAGTTGTGGAACGTAAAAACAGAACTCTATCCGAAATGGCCAGAGTAATGTTAAACCAGTTTAGTCTAACCAAATATTTCTAGGCTGAAGCTGTCAATACAGCTTGTTTTGTTCTCAATAGAGTTCTATTTCGACCTAAATCAAAGAAGACTCCATTTGAGTTATGGTTTGATAGAATTCCATCAGTTTCATATTTTAGAATATTTGGTTGTAAATGCTTTATTCTTAATACAAAAGATAATTTGGGAAAGTTTGACGAAAAGGCCGATGAAGGTATATTTTAGGTTATGCGGCCAAGAGGAAAGGATACAGAGTCTTCATCAAACGAACTATGATCATCGAAGAATCAATCAACGTCACCTTTGATGAATTGAATCAAATGACTATCGATGACAATGACGAAGATCTAACTGTACCAAGCTTAACACCAGCTGAATCTCTACAAACACCAGCTGATTCTCCAAGAGAAGAACCCGGAAGCAGCTACCTTCGGAGTCTGCCTAAAAGATTGAAATTTACGGCTGATCATCCAAAGAATTTGGTAATTGGTGATATTACCAAAGGTGTAAGTACTCGTACATCAAGTAGAGATATTGTTTCTAGTGTTGCATTCATTTCACAGCTAGAACCCAAAACTATTGATGAAGCATGTAGTGATAATTTTTGGATAGATGCTATGTAAGAGGAATTAAACTAATTTGAACGGAATCAAGTTTGGAAACTTGTTCCCAAGCCTATTGATCATCCGGTCATTGGCACCCGATGGGTATTCCGAAATAAACTGAACGAGAATGGTTTAGTGACTCGTAATAAGGCTCGACTCGTAGCTCAAGGATACAATCAGGAAGAAGGTATCGACTACGATGAGACTTATGTCCCAGTTGAGAGATTAGAATCCATTCGTATGTTATGTGCATTTGCATGTTTTCATAATTTCAAATTATTTCAAATGGATGTCAAGAGTGCATTTTTAAATGGTTTTGTAAAAGAAGAAGTTTTTGTAGCACAACCTCCAGGTTTCGCAGATTTTAAAAACCCTGATCATGTTTTCAAGTTGAAAAAAGCTTTATACGATTTAAAACAAGCCCCTCGTGCTTGGTATGATCGTCTAAGCTCTTTCCTACTTGACAACAGTTTTTCAAAGGGCAAGGTTGACACTACACTTTTTATTAAGTCTTTTAATGGCAAGCTTCTCTTAATACAAGTCTATGTTGATGATATTATATTTGGATCTACTGATGAATCTCTTTGTCAAGAATTCTCTAAGTGTATGCAGAATGAGTTTGAGATGAGCATGATGGGAGAGCTGAAATTCTTTCTCGGACTGCAAATCAAACAAACTGACAATGGGACATTCATAAATCAAGCCAAGTACACAAAAGATTTGCTAAAGAAGTTTGATCTGGACAATGTCAAACCTATTGGCACTCCGATGGCAACTTCAATAAAGCTTGATATTGATGAACAAGGCAAGCCGGTCGACACACGTAAGTGTCGAGGTATGATCGGTAGTTTACTTTATTTAACTGCTAGTCGTCCAGATATTATGTTTAGTATTTTTCTGTGTGCACGTTTTCAAGCTAATCCAAAGGAATCACATCTGTGCGCAGTTAAGCGTATCTTTCGATACCTTAAAGGCACTTCTTATGTTGGCTTATGGTATCCTAAAACCAAGTCCTTTGACCTTATTGGTTACTCGGATGCAGATTTTGCTGGATGCAAAGTTGATAGAAAAAGTACCAGCGGTACATGTCATTTCTTAGGCAAGGCATTAGTCTCATGGTTTAGTAAAAAGCAAAATTCTGTAGCCCTATCAACAATAGAGGCTGAGTATATCGTCGCAGGACATTGTTGTGCTCAGATTTTGTGGATGAAACAAACCTTAGAAGACTATAGTTTATTTTTCACACACATTCCCATTTTCTGTAACAACATGAGCACAATTAATTTGACTAAGAATCCAGTATGTCACTCTCGTACTAAGCATATCAAGATTCGACATTATTTTCTTAGAGATCATCATCAGAATGGAGATATTGACCTTGTATACATAGACACTGAGAATCAATTAGCTGACAACTTCACAAAACCTCTAGCAGAAGATCGTTTCAATTATTTACGTCGAGAATTAGAAATTTTGGACGTCAATAATGTTAATTAATTTTGTTTTATGATTATATTTCAATATGCAAAAACTGTGTTATAGACAAGCCAATAAAGAGTCTGTCTGGCACCACAACTACGGTTGAAGCGAAGCGGTACTTAAGAGTTCCCCGGTGAACCTCCGCCAGCTGGGACAGTACTCCTACAGCTAATCTGAGATAGTCGCTGTGTAACGATATTTAATCTATAAAATACTATTAATTATATTAATTGAAGTTTGAAATTACTAATCATTGAATTAAATTTTTGAAATGAGTCGAGGATGATGAGGAGATGTGATGATGATATATTAGCTGATTTTGAGACTTAGTTATTGTCTACTGTACACTTGGAAATGCTCTGACATTCTAAGTTTCTTTCTTTCTAGTTTTTATGTTCATTTCTTTTGAGGACTTGTACTGGATATTTCTTGATGTCTCTTGAACATTATTTTATTTTTATGGGATGCGTAGTTTATCTTTCATATTAGCTTATTTTTTATAAGCATCTTTATCTGCTTCTATATTATAAAATGCCTGTGAACTACTTCTCTGTTATGTCTTGTATATTCTCACTGCATGAGATATTATTTTCTTGTGTTTCTTCACTGTTGTAGCTTATGCATTAATTGCGGGGGAGCTTATTTTTTTGTAATTATTTTGCTAAGTAAAAATAGGGGAGAAAAAGTATCTAACATTTTGTTTTGAGAATAATACATGGATTGAACAATTTTTGAACAATTTTTGTGGTATCTTATCTCAAAAGATGTTATATCATTCATAGTTTGTCAATTATCAAAATGGGGAAGATTGTTGGCCCATTGGTCATATGGTCAAACTAATTTTAATAATTGATCAAACTCTGTCTCGATATATGGAGCTAGTCAGGACATCTCGGACTCTTGGACATGATCAAGACCGGCTATCTACTCAGTTCAAGACCGAAGCGTTGTTTGCCTGTTCGAGTCTGTATTTCTTTGAGCAATGTAATCTTTTATTTTATTGAGTCTAGAAATACAATATACACCGAGTCGTATTGGCAAATAGGCTATTATAAAATAATTTCAAAATGTTTTTAAAAACGTCCTTAGTTTTGAAAAACATTCGTATTTACAAAAGCTCCAAATTTTTTTTAAAAATTCCCCGAAATCTATTTTGAAAAACCCTAACTAACCCTGACAGAACTCGGCCAGAGTTCCGCCAGAGTTCGGTTAGTGGCCATTTTTTTTTTTGAATTCCTTGGAACTTGGTCCTCCTGTAGTTGCGGATTTGACCGAGATTTGCTCATCGAGTTCTGCCCGAATTCTGCCAGAATTTTGACTTTGGAACTCCTATAAATAGAGAAGGATTTCGATCATTTTAACTCACTCATTCACTTTCAATCTTCTATCTACTTAAAGCTTTCAGTCTTCCAAAGAGTTTTTCTCGAGCTTTAAATTTCAGATCTCAAGCCAGTTGCAATCCTCTAGTCGATTTGCCAGTACGGTACGGTCTAGAAGTTTTTGAGTGATTGTAATCAGAAGGCTTGATAGAAGAATACCTCTTCACAATTGAAGTTGGACGAGTTCTTCGTATCAAAGCTCGCGTTGTAGAAGTTGCAAGGACTTTGTAAGAAAACTTGCGATTTTGCCAATAGTGGATTCAACTGGTAGCAAGAGTTCTACCGACTGGACTAGTCCTCAACAGAGGGAAACCAGTATACATGGTTGTCTTTGCATTTACTTTCTTATCTCTTCCTTTACATTATTTAGTTGTGATTATTATTCTGTGATCTTGCTACTAACAATTTTTAATTAGCATTATTTTGCTGCCAACTCTATTCACCCCCCTCTAGAGTATTCTGCTTTACGATTTTGTTCCTACAAGAAGTACGTCGCAAATATGTATCTGAACTTCGCTAACTGCGACGGGCCGTCGCTAACTGCGACGGGCCGTCGCTAACTGCGACGGGTCCTCGCTAAACATCGTCCAGCAAGCTGACATGGCAAACCTTGCCATGTCACCACATGCGACGAATAGACGTCGCTATATACGTCGCTAAATTGGCGACGTACTATAAATGTCGCCGAACGTCGCTAAGTTTGCGACGTTTTAGCGTCGAAGACTATTCGTCGCAACATCGACTATTGGCGACGAACTTTTGATCTGCGATTAGCTTTTCGGCGACCTGCTTATTCCGTCGCTAATTACGTCGCTAAATTAATTTAGCGACAAATTTTTACTTATTAGCGACGTTTATGGACGTCGCTAATATGACTCATTCTAGTAGTGGTTGGATAAATTCTTCAAATTTCTCTCTCTCTCTCTCCTCTCCCTCTCTTTTCTTCCATTTTTTGAAGATTTTTTTAGTGGAGATCACATTTCCCCCTTCAAATTCCTCTCCTCCATCATTCCTTCACTCTTCCCAAATACTATTACTTTTATTTTCCTCTCATTTTCTCTACATTTTTCTTTCTTTCTAAACAATATGTTAACCACATGGATTTACCACTAATAATCCCTATCAAATATAGGAGAGATTGCAAAAAAGGATTAGATACATGAACATATATGTAAGGATTAATTGCAAAAAAGGATATTAGTTAAACTATTCCACACTTCTCAGGGGAAAAACTTTGATAGAGAAGGCGGTATCAAAGTTTTGATACCGCCTATGTATGACATGTGGGGTCTTCTCTCTCTTCATAAAACGTGTACATTTATTTATATATAATTTTTGATATGGGACACATATGTCATACATAGGCGGTATCGAAACTTTGATACTGAAGACGGCATCAAATGTATGACACGTGGGGTATTCTCTCTCTTTGTAAAACGTGTATGGTTCCTCGAGTAGATTGGAGGAGAAGTTTGTAAGGAGTCGGTGTATCTTCTTATTCCATTAGCAGAGACTTTTTCGAGTTGGACTCATATCATCCAATGAACTTTTTTTTTTGTTAGAAATTTTCAAGTAAATATATTAATACTTGTGTTTGACATTTGATTTGTAATTTTGACATATCGGTGTGCATTTTTTTCGATACTCACAGTTTCTTGATTTAGAAGAATGATTTTTGCGTTTTGCTTCCAACATATGTTTCTTAGCAAACAGATATAAAACATACAAAGCAGCTTTTACAAGGTAGAATCATTATGGAGGAGGGAGAAGGTTGGTGGTTGGACTTAAAGAATATATGATAATAACAATATTATGATTGTGGGATGATTAATCTTCCACTGATAAACTTTTTTAAAACTCTTTGTAATTTATAAAACTCTTATTTGCTATAGACTGAGATAATAAAATTTAATTAAATCGAGTCAGATAGACACAAGAGCAATGCTATGCCTACAACCTTCTTACAACCGCCACGTAGCACCCACGTGGCAGACGTCCATTGGAGGAGGGGGGAGAGGTGGGACCCAGTGTGTGTCCGGGTGGCAGCCACGTGGGGCTGGGTGGGCCTATGCTAGCAGGTGGATGAGAGTAGGTTGCATTAGAGCTGTAATATTTGGTAGTAAACTTAGCATTTTGTAGACACAAATATAAAATTTGGGTAGCGTGTTAATGGTATATACTGACACATTAGACTGCCACGTGCTAATAGATAGATATATGTTCATATTTGTCGTTTTGTATGACACAAATATTACAAATATAATGAACGAACTATAAATAGTAACATAGCATTCTATAGAACTTGGGCCGTTGTGGTGATTAAAATATAGCTAGCCCATGGACCTCATTAACACAAAATTATGACTCGAACGAATGGCCTTAAGGAATAGTCGCCGAAGGGTAGGGGTGAGCATTCAGTTTATTCGGTTTAAATCGAACCGAAATAGTCAAAACCGAATAAATCGAAAATATAGAACTTCAAAACAGAAACCGAACCAAAATTAGCCAAAATCGAAACCGAGCCGAACCGAACCGATAAGCTATTCGGTTATTCGTTTATTCGGTTGAACCGAATAAGTAGAAATCATGATTTAATTATATTAAAAATTTATAATTTTGTATTCAATTTTGTTATATTTCAAAAATATATCCAAAGTTGGACTTCAGAACACACACACACACACACACACACACACACACACACACACACACACACACATATATATATATATATATATATATATATATATATATATATATATATATATAATTGTTGTTTTAAAATATACACATTCTTAATCACTAAATATGCATAGAAGAATTAAGGTATTTATAAATTACATAATTCTTATTCGGTTTTTGGTTTTATACCGAAATCGATTCCCAAAACCGAAATCCAACCGAATAAGAAATTTTAGTATTTTTAAAACCGATTTTTTTCCAAACCAAACCGATAAGAGATTCTGTTCGGTTTTCGGTCCAAAGCCGAACAATGCTCACCCCTACCAAAGGGTACATGCTGTAATTAGGAAGAAAATCAGGGGCAATAGAGGGCCAGTGCCCTAATCTTTGAAGGAACGGACATCCTTTGCTTGTCCTATAAATAACCCCTTTTGCTCCCAAAGTTTCCCTAATTTTCTTTTCCCGAGCTTCTCTCCCAATATTAGATTACGTCGGTTTTCTCCCAATATTAGGTTACGACGGTTTTCTCCAGGAGTCGCCAGAAGGTTCGATCTCTTTTCTTCTTTTCTTCTACGCTCTACTCGATCTATCTATATCTATTTTCAAATCGTCACAAGAGTTTAGGTTTTTTTTCTTTCTTTTTTTGTGTGTGTGAGTTGATTCTATTATAGATCTTGCTAATACATCTTCTTCATACTATGATTTGATTTTTCTTAAAAATATTATGTTTCTATTTGTCATGATTATTATCATACAACAAACTACTATAACGTTTGTACAGTAGTAATTAGTGTTTCTTCTTTTCGTTATATGTTACAAGTTAATCTGATTTGAGGAAGCCACTGATTTTATTTTGATCCCATTTCTTGTTGTTGGCGGAGAAGGGGTTATGGAAACAGTCACAGTTGCTCATCTCCGTGGACAGAACACACCAACAAAGGTATTATCTGTTTTTGTTTGAAGTAACCTTATATAGCTTCAGCTTAAGGCGTAGCAATTTCGATCTCTCTTATTTATTCCTATTATAATTGCAGCAATTTTAGATGAACAAAGCACGTTCTTTCAATCAATTAGCAGCATCAGGAGCAACACCAACAACATGCTACGAACTTCCACAAGTGTTTAAGTTGAGGTGGACACATTCAGCAACAGATATAAAAGATTTCGTATATCATCTGGAATGTTCACATGATTACCGGTCAACTGAGGGAGATTCATCTACCATGGAGTCCAACCTCCAAACAAACAAAGATATGGTGTGCCAACTCTGCAGGTGCAGGATCAGTGTTCTTGATGATTATAAGAGAGGTTCATCCAAGGTCTCCAAGATGTTTGAAGGCCGGGTATGCCGGATTTGCCGCCAGCTTGCGGAATATACACTTGGTTTTGGGTCACGTAAGGTACTTCTTTGTTATGCTCCGTGTTTACCAATTTGTTCACTGGTTTTTGGTTCCCGTGTATCTAAATATTTACTATACTTTAGTCCTTCATAACAATAGAAGATCATGAATCAATTGGCAAGCAAGTGGAGATGCAACTCCATAGAAAACAGTTATACCATAGTCTTCCAGTAAGCTCCCTTCCTCTCTTTCATCATCTGCCTTACTTTTTATTTCCCACCAATATTTATTGCAATTTTTATACACTGCCATAACTTCTTGTAGGAAATTAGTTTCGAGCGTAAGAAACTGAAGGAGCGGGACTACTGGAGAAAGGCCTTCCAGTGGAAATCTAAGGTAAATTATTGATCTTATTCTTTCGCAAAAGTTTGTTTTTGTACCACTCATTCCAAATAAACAAGATTCTAAGTTAAGGTTTGAGTAGTTTTATGCGCACACAATTATTGAAGAAAGTGGTAGTTGAATTCATATCATCATCGGTGTAGTAGATTGTATGAACTTTCTTAGTAGTTGCTTATGAAACCTACTTTTACACGTTCATTTGACAAGACACTTAAATATTTATTTCGGATATACGTTTTCCAAGAGCAAAAAGCATGAATGTTTCATTGTTGATTTAGCCTTTTTTTCTATTAGAAAAATATCCCCACATGGCACATCTATGTGCACCTCCACACCACTTGTGCATCTCTAAACAAGTAAAGCATATATATAGAGATACACTTCCTTTGGCCTAGCCGATATGGGACTAAAGTTTCCAATACAAAGGCCAAAAACCCAACAATCTTCCATATATCTCTATATATGGATTTGAGTGTTCCCATAGTAACTGTCCATAATGTATTAGGAGAGATGTCGCTAACGACTTGAATCTTCCCGTATGGGTTAAATAACAGACTATAATACAAGAATGGACTAAGCCTTGAATTCTGCATCATAGCTGAAATTTTTTCCACTCACATAATGTAGTTGCATGTGCTTCTAGTTGCACATTAAAGGCCTTGTGCCAGCCTGGTTTCAGTGTATAATTTTGGACGTCTACAGGTTTACCCTCAAG